>JAQBSW010009825.1:22500-26993 GCA_029291075.1 Eudiplozoon nipponicum | reverse complement strand
CATCATCATCATCATCATCATCATCATCATCATCATCATCATCATCATCATCATCATCATCATCATCATCATCATCATCATCATCATCATCATCATCATCATCATCATCATCATCATCATCATCATCATCATCATCATCATCATCATCATCATCATCATCATCATCATCATCATCATCATCATCATCATCATCATCATCATCATCATCATCATCATCATCATCATCATCATCATCATCATCATCATCTCATCATCATCATCATCATCATCATCATCATCATCATCATCATCATCATCATCATCATCATCATCATCATCATCATCATCATCATCATTCACCTCATCATTCATCATCATCATTCATCATCATCATCATCATCATCTATCATCATCATCATCATCATCATCATCATCATCATCATCATCATCATCATCATCTCATCATCATCATCATCATCATCATCATCATCATCTCATTCATCATCATTCATTCATTCATTCATTCATCATTCATTCATTCATTCATTCATTCATTCATTCATTCATTCATTCATTCATCATCATTCATTCATTCATTCATTCATCATTCATTCATCATCATTCATTCATTCATTCACATCATTCATCATCATTCATTCATCATCATTCATTCATCATCATCTCATTCATTCATTCATTCATTCATTCATCTCATTCATTCATTCATCTCATTCATTCATTCATTCATTCATTCATTCATTCATTCATTCATTCATTCATTCATTCATTCATATCATTCATTCATTCATTCATCTCATTCATTCATTCATTCATTCATTCATTCATTCATTCATTCATTCATTCATTCATTCATTCATCTCATCATCATTCATTCATCATCATCTCATTCATTCATTCATTCATCTCATTCATTCATCATCATTCATTCATTCATTCATTCATCATCATTCATCATCATTCATTCATTCATTCATCTCATTCATTCATTCATTCATCATCATTCATTCATTCATTCATATCATTCATTCATTCATTCATATCATTCATCATTCATTCATTCATTCATTCATTCATATCATCATCATTCATTCATTCATTCATTCATTCATTCATTTATTCATTCATTCATTCATTCATTCAAAATCATTCATTCATTCATTCATTCATTCATTCATTCATTCATTCATTCATCATTCATTCATTCATTCATTCATTCATTCATTCATTCATCATTCATTCATTCATTCATTCATTCATTCATTCATTCATTCATTCATTCATTCATTCATTCATTCATTCATTCATTCATTCATTCATTCATTCATTCATTCATTCATTCATTCATTCATTCATTCATTCATTCATTCATTCATTCATTCATTCATTCATTCATTCATTCATTCATTCATTCATTCATTCATTCATTCATTCATTCATTCATTCATTCATTCATTCATTCATTCATCATCATTCATTCATTCATTCATTCATTCATTCATTCATTCATTCATTCATTCATTCATTCATTCATTCATTCATTCATTCATTCATTCATTCATTCATTCATTCATTCATTCATTCATTCATTCATTCATTCATTCATTCATTCATTCATTCATTCATTCATTCATTCATTCATTCATTCATTCATTCATTCATTCATTCATTCATTCATTCATTCATTCATTCATTCATTCATTCATTCATTCATTCATTCATTCATTCATTCATTCATTCATTCATTCATTCATTCATTCATTCATTCATTCATTCATTCATTCATTCATTCATTCATTCATTCATTCATTCATTCATTCATTCATTCATTCATTCATTCATTCATTCATTCATTCATTCATTCATTCATTCATTCATTCATTCATTCATTCATCATTCATTCATTCATTCATTCATTCATTCATTCATCATTCATTCATTCATTCATTCATTCATTCATTCATTCATTCATTCATTCATTCATTCATTCATTCATTCATTCATTCATTCATTCATTCATTCATTCATTCATTCATTCATTCATTCATTCATTCATTCATTCATCATTCATTCATTCATTCATTCATTCATTCATTCATTCATTCATTCATTCATTCATTCATTCATTCATTCATTCATTCATCATCATTCATTCATTCATTCATTCATTCATTCATTCATTCATTCATTCATTCATTCATTCATTCATTCATTCATTCATTCATTCATTCATTCATTCATTCATTCATTCATTCATCTATCATTCATTCATTCATTCATTCATTCATTCATTCATTCATTCATTCATTCATTCATTCATTCATTCATTCATTCATTCATTCATTCATTCATTCATTCATTCATTCATTCATTCATTCATTCATTCATTCATTCATTCATTCATTCATATCATTCATTCATTCATTCATTCATTCATTCATTCATTCATTCATTCATTCATTCATTCATTCATTCATTCATTCATTCATTCATTCATTCATTCATTCATTCATTCATTCATTCATTCATTCATTCATTCATTCATTCATTCATTCATTCATTCATTCATTCATTCATTCATTCATTCATTCATTCATTCATTCATTCATTCATTCATCATTCATTCATTCATTCATTCATTCATTCATTCATTCATTCATTCATTCATTCATTCATTCATTCATTCATTCATTCATTCATTCATTCATTCATTCATTCATTCATTCATTCATTCATTCATTCATTCATTCATTCATTCATTCATTCATTCATTCATTCATTCATTCATTCATTCATATCATTCATTCATTCATTCATTCATTCATTCATTCATTCATTCATTCATTCATTCATTCATTCATTCATTCATTCATTCATTCATTCATTCATTCATTCATTCATTCATTCATTCATTCATTCATTCATTCATTCATTCATTCATTCATTCATTCATTCATTCATTCATTCATTCATTCATTCATTCATTCATTCATTCATTCATTCATTCATTCATTCATTCATTCATTCATTCATTCATTCATTCATTCATTCATTCATTCATTCATTCATTCATTCATTCATTCATTCATTCATTCATTCATTCATTCATTCATTCATTCATCATTCATTCATTCATTCATTCATTCATTCATTCATTCATTCATTCATTCATTCATTCATTCATTCATTCATTCATTCATTCATTCATTCATTCATTCATTCATTCATTCATTCATTCATTCATTCATTCATTCATTCATTCATTCATTCATTCATTCATTCATTCATTCATTCATTCATTCATTCATTCATTCATTCATTCATTCATTCATTCATTCATTCATTCATTCATTCATTCATTCATTCATTCATTCATTCATTCATTCATTCATTCATTCATTCATTCATTCATTCATTCATTCATTCATTCATTCATTCATTCATTCATTCATTCATTCATTCATTCATTCATTCATTCATTCATTCATTCATTCATTCATTCATTCATTCATTCATTCATTCATTCATTCATTCATTCATTCATTCATTCATTCATTCATTCATTCATTCATTCATTCATTCATTCATTCATTCATTCATTCATTCATTCATTCATTCATTCATTCATTCATTCATTCATTCATTCATTCATTCATTCATTCATTCATTCATTCATTCATTCATTCATTCATTCATTCATTCATTCATTCATTCATTCATTCATTCATTCATTCATTCATTCATTCATTCATTCATTCATTCATTCATTCATTCATTCATTCATTCATTCATTCATTCATTCATTCATTCATTCATTCATTCATTCATTCATTCTCTCATTCATTCATTCATTCATTCATTCATTCATTCATTCATTCATTCATTCATTCATTCATTCATTCATTCATTCATTCATTCATTCATTCATTCATTCATTCATTCATTCATTCATTCATTCATTCATTCATTCATTCATCATTCATTCATTCATTCATCATCATTCATTCATTCATTCATTCATTCATTCATTCATTCATTCATTCATTCATTCATTCATTCATTCATTCATTCATTCATTCATTCATTCATTCATTCATTCATTCATTCATTCATTCATTCATTCATTCATTCATTCATTCATTCATTCATTCATTCATTCATTCATTCATTCATTCATTCATTCATTCATCATTCATTCATTCATTCATTCATTCATTCATTCATTCATTCATTCATTCATTCATTCATTCATTCATTCATTCATTCATTCATTCATTCATTCATTCATTCATTCATTCATTCATTCATTCATTCATTCATTCATTCATTCATTCATTCATTCATTCATTCATTCATTCATTCATTCATTCATTCATTCATTCATTCATTCATTCATTCATTCATTCATTCATTCATTCATTCATTCATTCATTCATTCATTCATTCATTCATTCATCATTCATTCATTCATTCATTCATTCATTCATTCATTCATT
>JAQBSW010009825.1:0-15000 GCA_029291075.1 Eudiplozoon nipponicum | reverse complement strand
TATATATATATATATATATATATATATAACAATATATAATATAGTTGATCTCAAAAACATGAATCAAGCGAGTAATTGTACCACTGTCATGAAAGTTCGTGTACTACTATGATTCACTGCTCACACCGCTGGCGCATCAGTTTTGTTACTGATTTACTTATTAGTATGAACGCAAACAAGAAATTAAACCAATACGGTCTGAACTCCCGAACCTGCCCCGGAAATGAGGGACCTTGCTCCACTTCACAACTTACACAAAACTGAAAGTGAAGTAACAGCACATCACACTGGCATAAAATGGTTTAAAAGGCATATCAAGTCACATAAAGCAATTATGCTGTTCTTACATGGTCCATCTGTTATGCGTCTACGCCAATGAAAGTCTAACGCTTCTCCTGGCCATGCTGAACTGATCCCACGAAGCCAACTGCAAGTGGCAAACACGCCGGCGAGTTTGCATTGGAAACCACGCGCCTGACCTGTAGTATCACTCAACATACCTCCCTTTAATGATACACAACGAGAAGACTCGTATTCTTCCTTCGCCACATTATGTTGAAGTACATTTTCGTTTTCCGACTTTCCATCCACATTTGCTGTTATTAGTTAAAATAATAAAAGAATAAATCGAAGCGGCTATTAATTCGATTAAATTAATTCAAACTTTGAGCAAACTTTAAGCCAATTATTTTCGTTATGCCCACTGAAAATTAATATTTCTCAAATCCACTATAAAAATAACGAAATATTCGATATGCCGAAATCGGGTGGTTTATCATCGACATTATATAGGCAGCAGTGTTGCATCGAATACCGCACCAATCCTCTACTGCATCTACCTACATATAGTTATCCACTGAAACAATTCTAATTAAAGATAAAGTTAGATGCAGAGTGCAGTGGAATTGTGCCCTTCACACTAGGTAGAGGAAGGTTTGTCTTGGATGTTATCCTATGTTATCATATATACACTTTGAAAGATTTATTTGAATTTGTTAGAAAAGTAGACAAATTCAACATTATAAACCATTGGACGTGTTTGTTTCATTTTGAGCCGTTATTTAATCGCGTTCCTCTAAAGGAAACCATTGATTTTGTATGTCATTCTATCCGATATTATTTCTAAAATTAAAACAATGTTTATAACTTCATCAAAAAGAGCTGACAAGATGGTGCGAAAGAATCACTATGTCATTTTAAATGTATTTTTTAAATAAAGACAAGTAATAAATGATTTTTGCACTTATATAAATGCATAGATCCATAAATAAATAACCTTAACACACATATACATCCATATATTCATCGATACATGTATGCATACACATACATACATACATACATTCATACGGGTATACACACATAATTACACACATGCATTCATATATACATAAATACAAACAGGCATATAACATAAATGCATGCATACAGACACACATACGTACAAACAAAAATATATACATGAATACATACATATATGAAAAACTTTTTTTTTCATACATACATACATACATACCTATATCCATACATACATGCCGACATATATACATATAAACTTAAATACATGCCTAATCACATACAATCACACATTCATGAATGCATAAACACATGCATATTAGCAAACATACATACATACATACTTCAACACATGCATATATACATAAATAAATACATTAATACAGGCATACACGCATACTCACATAAATTCATTCATACACATAAATAACAATATACATGTAACATAAAAAATACATAAATACATACATAAAATATATAAATGCACACATAAATACAAACATATATATTCATACATACAAGCATACATGCATACATATAACAATACATTAATGAATACCTAAATACATGCATAAATATATTCACACAAACATAAATGCTGAAATACATGCATAGATGCATAGATACCTACATGCAGACATACATACATGCTTACATACCTCCGCACACGCATACATAGAAACATACATATAAACATAAATGCATTCCTAAAAAACAATCATAACGGCATACACATTCGCACACACATGCATGAATACATACATATAACAATCACTCATACATATATACTTACGTGCATATATATATATATATATATATATATATATATATATATATATATAGCATACATCCATCTCCACTAAAGTAAATGTTTGTATACAAACATACATAAATATAAGCATACACATATATGCGCACACATGCATAATTAAATACATAAATACATACATATGCACATACAGGAATATACACATACATACACTCCTACATGAATTAATACATACATAAATATACGCGTGCATACATACATATATAAAGTTGCGGTTTTGCGAAATCTTTTTAATTGACTAATTCAAGAAATAAAACGTGAAATGAAATAGAAAAGTAGCGCTCTCGCTACATCTTTCAACTGATCCATTCAATAAATCAGACGGGTAAGATTATATAGAATAATTTAAATCTAAAAAATCAGTATTCAACCGTTATTAGCCCACCATGTCCATATGTTCAAACACAAACACAAACATCAATTTGCGTAGCAATAAAGGAACACTATATTAGAGCCAATACAGAAGCCAATTACTTCCGAATGCACAAATCTGGATAATAATCTCCAAAAAGGTAAGGGTGTTTCACATTTTGCTTTTACAAAAAGTCAATGGTACAGCATTCAACTTTCGTATCTTATGAACGTACACGGAACACTTTTATTCTTTCAAAAACAATAAAAAGATACACGCTCTGCTAAGCGTGCGTTTGTGGGACATCTTAGACAAGGATACCGTCTGATGTAGATCCCTGTAGGATTTTGCTGTGAGCACTAGTTCACAGCCATCTCTGGCAGCACACGACATAGTGTTTAGGTGTTTGTTTTATAAATAAACATGACGGCGTTAAAATGATGGTATTCAGCCCTTTTTTATGGAATTTATAAATTATGGTCTCCTTCTTCAAATAAGCAAAAAATATGGACTGGAAATATAGACGTATAAAGTATCCGCTTTCTAAATCATATCTGAAAGTGGATTCTTTACACATTTGAAATCTAAAAATTGGGTTCTAGAAAATTCATAAATTCTCCCACCAACTAACCGATTCAGCAAACTTGCACTGCGTGGATAGTGAAAACGCTTAGTTCAAAAACGTTTTCTGACTCAAAAATCACTGGTCGTGCAGCATAACCAAACTAAGATACAACACGCTCAAGCAACATAACAAGTACACGCGGCTTGGTTTTAGAGCACTAGTTATGGAAAAAGAGTGAGAATTTTTATTTAATCTTAAAATTTGGAAATAAATCTTTTTTGTCTTCTTTTTTCTCCGTTGCTCTCTCTCTACCCTTATACATTCATTCTCATTCTCTTTCTCTCTCTCTCTCTCTCTCTCTCATATATATATATATATATATATATATATATATATATATATATATATATATATATTACATTCTCTTTTGGCTCTCTTTTTCTCTCACTCTTTCTCTTTCTCTCTATCTCTTTCTTTCTCGTATTCTTTATCTCTACCTCTTCTACCTCCTTTTCCCTTACTGACACGTATTGATCCATTACGATCCCAAACGAAGCACGCTGGCGAACTGAAACACGTAGATCAAACTGCTGTTTGCCGAGTGGTGAGGGGACACCACTTGTACCAAATTCCCAAGAAATTCCATGAATATGGAGCCGGCTTATCCTCCAAAAGGAGTCAGCCGCAGTAAAGTAAAGTAAGTAAGTAAACTGTTGTTTAAATATAGCTTATAACCTTAGTGCTTAATGCTTTTAAGATTACTGAAATATCGGCTGCATAACAAAGGTTTCAGCTTTTGCACCATTCATAAAAGCTAATAAATGTAAATCAAAGCAAAATTGCTGTCGGCTACAAGTATGGATATTCTTTCAACTTCTTTGGTAACTGGCGAGAGAATAGCTAGATATTGCGTCTGGTAATTAAGTTAATAATCGGTATTTTTCAAGCTCACAAACTTGATTTATGAATTAAACGCACATTGCTTCCGCGGGCGGGGATACAAATTACTTTTACCATGGTAACGATCTTGATATAAACACCTGAGCCATAATGTGAATTCACGTCAGTTTTAACCAAACATTTTATAGTGATGAAATGGAAATTCAACGAGTAGACCAGGTTCGTCCTTATTAGTACCTTATCATGTACTCTCCGCGGCAAATTATCGACAGTACGTGATGAGCTCCAAATAAAGACGAAACCGGTCTACTGGATGAAGTTCCTTTTCAATACTATACAATTCTTAGTTTATACTGACAAATGAATGTATATAAAGGGACAGATGTTTATATCAAGATCGCAACCTTCATTAAATAATTGATTTAAGAATGACTAACGAATTCTTGCACAGTAAATCGCACAAAAACCTTCTTATACACTCACCCTGACAAGAACACAGGCAATAGGTCGTTTTTCTAGACCTAAGATGAGCAGCAATGCAACGTGTGTCCAATCGCGACGGTCGAACGGACAAAACCTGCAGTACAGCTTCCAGACCACTGTTAGCCAAGTTTATCCATCCTGACGCCAAACACAGCTCCGTTTCAGATTGTACACTTGCTACTGTTGCTGTTGACGTCTTCGTGAGAGATGATGATGACGCAAATTTAACAGATGCAGTTTCTGTCTTCGTCTCATTGCTTTCCTTCGCCTGTACAACAACTGGTAGATGGCAAGCAAATGTGAGAGACGTGTGAAGAGCCCCTGTCCAAAGGATGTCCATTAGGCTGTTGGTGTTGTAGTCGGATGAAGGCTTTGGGCTGCCTCGTAGCTTATCTATGCTGCCATAGAAACCATTACTCCCAATTCTATTTATATCGTCTGTTATCAATATCGGTGCACCAGTTGCCAGAAAGCCGGAAGAATCGGTTGGGCTTAGTGATTCAATATAACCGTCATCGTCTTGTTTTCTGGACTACAGTTATACAAGTATATGGTCAAAATGGGACACAAAATCAGTGTTTTATGCACTCTTACATTTATGATACATTGCGGTATTCAGATCGCATAAATACCAGCAGTACAAAATAATATTCGAAAATTCAGTTATAAAACATGAACCTGCAAACTTTGTAAAAATCATAGACTAAATAAAAAGGTAAACGTATTCTTATTATTCGAAATAGGTATAAAGTTATAACAGACGATAATACCGGAAAAACTTTTAAATCATTGTTCCAAAACATGCTATTTGATTGAAGGAGTTGCCTTGATGCGCAACTGATGAAGGCCTACGGTAAGCAAGGCCGAAATATATTGATGAAAGAAAATTACTGGAACAATGAAAGCTGCGTTAGTCAAAACGCAGATCAGGTAAATGCTATTTGATTGCAGTTGTTCTTTCTCGTAGCAAATTAGTTCAAATAGGACCAGAAGGATAAACCCAGGTCAACATAAACGTGAGGTAATATCTCATGTACACATGAGTTTCGTGCTGACTGTCAACTCATCAGTAGAAGCCGGTACTACGCCCCATATCCACTATATATTAGATCAAGAAATGAGGGGCACTTGGACGGTACAACATTTCTTGACTAAATATATAGTGGATATGGGGCGTAGAACCGGCTCCTACTGATTAGATGCCATATTCATGCAGACTTTGAACTAATTTGTTAAAAGGTGCACAATAACTAATACTCAATCATATATATATATATATATATATATATATATATATATATATATATATATATATATATATCTAGAATGCGTAGAAAATGGATCTGAAGTTAGTTAGACATTTAATAAAAGAAGCAATGAAAATTTAACCCAATTCGCCAATCTCGCGCTTAGCAAAATTCATTGCCGCTATTAACTTCATATTGAGGCAGAAATTACAATATCCTGCCACACGGCATAGCAACATGAAATTTGCAGACAGGACTGTATTATTTAAAATATAAAAACACGACGACATTCTAGTGAGCAAGCGATTAATGAACCTCGTCCTATACACAAGCATAACGCGATTGATGCATGAGTTCGACTAAGGAATCTGACTGCTCATGTGGCTACTTAAATAGAAAATAAATTACTCCCGAAGTCATCAACGTTGTTTCGCGCAGTCATCAATACACAGAGAATCGGCATAAAATAAAGTGATAAAGGAGAGGAATGCTTCCGTTAGATTTTCTAACACCAGGTAATGGCGTACCCAAACGTTTCTGGAAGCAATAGTGAAAGCTCTCTTCTGTATTCCAGATACCTAACCAAAACACCTGTATACAAATTCCATTAAAATTCAAGCAATTCAAAAAGTGACAAATGCCATGCAACAATAAAGAGGTAAAATCTACGTTTGAAATACATACACCTGACCCTAATTTAAACCTCTTCACTTACTGCCCAGAATTTACCGCAGACAGGGCTCAAACCTGGGTACGTCTGTTTCGGTGTCTGCTGTTCTATTAGATGTCGTTATTGTCTCGGTCATCAGAGTAACTTCTAAAGCCAATCAGGAAATACCGGGATGAATATATTGCAGAATTCCGAGTGGACATTTAACGTACAGACTAATAACATTAATTCGATGATACTCATCAATTGCGTCATCGACAAAAATTACCTTTCGTCTTTAAATTTATGGATTACTCAGTCATATTTTAACAGATAGTTATCAAGATATTACGGAAAGACTTGCATAAAGACATTGTAGTGACTGAATTTATGCAGCTTAACGAGGTTTATTCACTGACTAATTGGAATGTTTGCACTACATTATGAAAATCACTAGAATTTTGCGTCATTTCCTCGCATTCAGCATGAATTTCATTTATCACACTTATTTCAACACCGTCGTAGATAAAGTGACTTTTTGAGGTCTTTGCAAATCAGCTCGAAGTGGAGATCGATGTAATTCGAATATTCTAACAAAGCAAAGTATAAAATGTAAAAACAAGACAAGCTCCAGAAAGTAAGGCTTTTTTAAGCTAAAGATGACTGTGAGCGCCAAACTAGTTCCAGTTATATAAAAGGTTGCCGGGATAGAGTCAATACTCGCATAGGATGAAACACAACCTTACTATGTATTTATTAATTTATGTGTGAATTTATATGCATATGTATGTTTGAATGTATTAATCATTGCACTATGTAAATATGTTTGACTAAAATAATTATGACTGGTTTGCGAAACTGAGAATTTCATAATTATCTAATAAGTTACAAAAATATCAGGTAATAAATCTGGCTGCATGAAGGTATATGTATATGTAAGAACATATGTATATGTGTTTCTATTTATGTAATAAAGTGTCAGCGTTCATTTTCGAACATATGGATCTACGTACGTAGGTGATAATATGCTTAAACGTATATGCACAAATTTATGCATGAAGGTGTGGCGTACTTATATATATTGGAATTTGTATTCACGTTTATAAGCATTTGTTAACGTGTGAATTTTGTTATTTGTGTAACCCTGTATTCCCGAATATATGTTTGTATGCATTATCTATTTAGGCAACTTTGTATGCACGAATATAAGAATATAAGTGTTCATGCATGTATATATTCAGGTATATTAGCATTTATATACATGTGTTTGTTTGTGTACATGCACATATGTATTCATGTTTGTATGAATGTGCGTTCACATCTAGGTATGCATGCGTATATGTATTAGAGGATATGTATGCAGTTAAATATATGTAAGTACGTATGTAAATATAAATTTATGTATTTGTGCAAACATATACCTATGAATCAATTTAATTATTTTTTCATATAAATGTCTATGTATGAATACATTTTTTTAAATTTCTGTATGCTTGTATTTAGGAATATGTCTATGTATGAATGTAATTAGGTTTCAATATATGTGTCTGTTTGACTGAATTTATGTTCACATTTAGGTTTGGTTTTATGAATTTATAGAATTCAATATACATTTAAGTAGGTATGTATGCATATATACCGACTATAGATAATAACCAAACCTATTTTATTTAATCAGTCACAAAAATAGCGAATGTAACGTAATTCTCGCGCACTGACGTTTTGAATTTTATGTTGTGCGACTGGATAGACAAAACTTGAATTGGGGTTTTTATTATGTCCGAAAACTTCATTGAAGTAATTGTATCAATGTATGTATGTCTGTATATGTGCATGTACGTATGCAAATATGTATGAATCTACGACTGTGTGTATTTATTTGTTTATATGTGTATATGACTGGCACAGATTGTTGATATAACGCTATTTCTTCTAGGACATCAAAAATAAATCCTAATCTACTAAATTAGATAGCACATAAATTCCACGTTAGGTTATGCCTTAATGGATAGCGTTGTGTGTGTATTCATACAGTACTGTCATGGAGACTAGCATAAGCCAGCAGTCATCATCAAAATCCTAAACTACATTGATTCAGTATAAATAATCACAATTCAATGCCGCACTGCATAGCAAAGCCTGTCCACAAGAACACATTACTGATTCAAAAAGGAGTGGATTAAGCCTGAATGAAAAATCAGAATAAACGAGGTCAACTGGAGCTCTACACAGCACTATCCTTACACTAGTCAAGCTGCCATCGGCTACCGTGATACTGTAATGCACACTTTAACTAATATTTCATGTAATGAATTCGGTTGAAGACGCCCAAATTTTTAATCAGTTAACTCACAAATTATGATAGAATGAAAGACGATATTACTGTGAATAGCGACTAGTATTTCAATTTTTCTATGTGTGCCAAATTAAAGACCACTTAATTCCAATTCTATAAACGTAATCAAGACGTACTAGCCTTAATCGAAATTACATATTAAATAATTGAGGTAGGAAATATGTCACAGTGGTTATACCTAAAAAGATTCAAACCACATAATATTTCAGATACAAACCGTGTTTGGCATCTAATAGTGATATTTTAGCTTGCGGAGTACTAACGTAATAAGTTATTGAGCAAATACCAACAATTAATTTAGAAATGACCTGAAGAATGTGCCAATACAGTGTGAACAAGATTTCCAATATCTTGTTTACATGCATTTGGAGCTTCATGGTGATTCGTCAATAGGATACGGCATTGAGCTGCAAACCCATTATACGCTTTTTCAAACAAACTAGGACAGTTGGGCGGTGCAACTTTCGTTTACTCTGGTCTTTGCATATCTTTCAAGTATTTCTTAACTTCCTTGTTGGTAAGTTAATTATACATAATACATTATTAATAGTAACTCGCCCGTGTTAAATTGAATAGGACCACACAACGAAAACAACAATAAAACAATTCATTAAATCAATTTAATAATAACTGATTGTGCGGGTGGTGGTAATAATTCTTTAAATCATGTTTCCGAGCTTGAAGTAAACACCAATCCCATTATATTTAACCAATCGTCGAACAACATAACAAAACTACCGCAAGTCGCACACACTGACGCGTTTCGACGTTCCACGCTCATCATCAGATTACGTCAGAAAACTGACCAGCGAGGATTAAACCGCATTGAATATATATGGAAATCAAAATTAGATATGCGGCTCTCACCTCTAGTAGTCTTACATACATTTTACGTGACTGGAAATGTCGGCTACACAATTTCTATGCAGTCACAAACAATAGCTGTTTGTAGCTTTCGCCATATATATATATATATATATATATATATATATATATATATATATATATATATATATATATAGACAAAACAATTAAATAATAATTCATTGCGCGGGTGGTGGTAAAAATTCTTTTAATCAAGTTTGCGAGCTTGGAGTGAACACCAATCTCATTGTATTTAATAGTGTATGCAAGACTACTTGAAGTGAGAGTCATATCTAATTTTGATTTCTATATATATGCAATGCGGTTGATGATGATCATGGAAGGTCGAAACGCGACAGTGCGTGAAACTGGCGGTGGTTTTGCTATGTTGTTCGACGACTGGTTAAATACAATGGGGTTGGTGTTTACTTCAAGCCCGCAAACTTGATTTAAAGAATTGTTAGCACCACCCGCGAAATCGGTTATTGTTGAATTGTATTGCCTATATATTTATTTGTAGCGAAATCTGCAATCAGTTAATATTCGTGACTACATATAAATTGTACAGCCAACACTTCTATTCAAGTACAATGTATGGGAGACTGCTAGAAGTGAGAGCCACATATCTAATTTTGCCTTTCAAATATATGCAGTTGATTTGCAGTCGTACTCTGATGATGATCATGGAAGGTCGAAAAGCGTCATATGTGTGACTGACCGAAGGTTTGGTATTGTATTCGACGAATGTTTAAATAAAATTGGATTGGTATTTACTTCACTTTTGCAAACTTAATTTAAGGAATTTTTACCACTACACGCGCAAGCATTGATTGTTAAATAATAAAGCAATGCTGTGAAACTGGATGAATAAAATGGGATTGGCGCTTATCTTTAGTATACACATTTGATGTATACCTTGTAGCAGTGCGACCAGAATGGGCTGACTGCATGGTACGGCAAATAAACACCACTGACGGTCGTGTTAAATCATCACCGTTTTTGGTATGTTTGATATTGTACTTTTGGTCAACTTTGAGCTAATATATATTTATATTTTAAGTGACCTATTAAGTACATAAATTTGTCAGTATAAACTATGAATTGCATAGTGTAGAAAAGGCAATTCATCCAGTAGACCGTTTTCGTCCTTATTGGAAACTCATTCCGTACTGGGCAGAATTTGTCTGCGCAAATGGCAAAACTTAATGCTCTATAAAGGCTTGGCTTTATGAAGCCATCTAATCAGATTTATCTTAGTTATCTGAGCAATAAAGAAACGGCTCTTTGAATTTTTAATTGTGTAAACAAAAATGCGGAGACTTTATGCCATACTCTATTGAATTTTGCAAGTCATATATACTTTTTGTGTGTGTACTTGTATGTATATCCATGTGCAAGCAAATAAAATTTAATGGTATCGCTGTCACGCGTATTCTTCACTTCGAATCAACTTGTACAACTCATTTTACACTCTGTTAAAAATCAGGTGTAAATGGGCCTATACAGGCATAGATTGGAACCAAAAGGGGATTTTACGTTTACCTTACATGATATCAAACCAATTATGGGATTTTATAATCAATGATCCATAAGCTATCGTACTAATCTACATTTACTTTACGCAATTTTACCTAATTAATGTAATTCGGCAGTAACACAAAGTACCTAATGAAAATGATTTAGTGCCTTTTAACACCTAACATAGGTAATTCACATAACGATAAAAAATTTAAATTGTTAAATAATTGAAAGTTTGCACATAAATTAGAAAAATTAGCAATTGAAAATCAGCATAACGTATTCAAACGAGTTAAATAGAAAACTATAGCGTTAAATGAGTGTAACGTATAACAATTTCGATTCTCATTATTTAAATCAGGTTTGTACATTGGAAGTAGACGGCAAACCCTATTTATTATAATTAGTCACTTAAAATATCAAAAATATCGTCAAACACATATGGTCATCATCAGATCGCGACGGAAAACTTAATAAAAATGTTCAAGCCACAAAAAAGATTTAGTGCGTGCAAAATCGGAAACTCGGTCCTCACCTCGAGCAATGTCCCATTTTAAAAAAATCACTTGAAAATTGGCTGTAAAATTTCCTTTTAGCCACCAACATAATTTTTTTTAAACTTTCGTCCCATCAGTTGAAAAATCAATGAATGCGCGGATGGCAATAATTAGTATTTTAAATAATTATTCCAATTTTGAATAATACTTTGTCGTGGTCAGTAACAAGTTGAGGAAATATACAAGAATTATAATATTAATAAGTTCATTATTCAAATTCTCCTAGCATAATTCATTAAGATTGATTTATAAAGCTATATTTATCTATCACAGACTGGAACTTCTTTTAAAATTGATCCAAGAGATTGTGCTACCGATGTCACACCCATTATATCACTTACCTACTAATCCTGTAATTCCCCTGTGATAACATGAAATTCTATCATATTTAACAGAAATGTTGGAAGGATATTTTACTTTTCATTATTTAAAACACTTAACCTCGTGTATGCATTTTTGAAAATAATACTATATATAATTAACAGATGTGCTTTCGCTCCATCTTATCAACTGATTTATTGGAAAACTAAGAAACTTGCATAAGTTCGATTCACAAAATGTAGTATAAAAAAAGAATTATAAGTCTACAATGTTCAAACAGGAGAAACAACTAAGCATCGATTCGCGTTGGACCTAAATGTTTTTGGTTGCACATTCTAGACAGCAACTATTTATACCAATAGCCTTGAAATGGGAGAGCATCTTTTCTCACTTATCTTAGTTAAAATTGAAAAGCATTTTGTTAATCCGTCACACTTTGCGCATGGCAAAATAGGTTTAGATATAGATGTACATGCGACTCTAACTTTATTTTATATTCGAGCCCTGTCCGCGGCAAATTCTGGCCAGTGCAAGATGAGTTCCCAATAAGGACTACACCGGTCTACAGGATGAATTTCTTTTTCTACACTATACAATTCTTAGTTTATACTGATAAAATGTAAGTACTTAGTGGGTCAGGTGTTTATATCAAGTTCGCAATCATGATTATAGTATACGTAAAGTCCGTTTGCTTGCCGACAAAACGAGAAATGAATCTTTTGCTGCATCCACCTAAAACGATTGGCTACAGTTACTTGTGGTCAAACGTAGAACAGTTTTCACAAGAAAACATAGACGACACAATATTTATAATTATTAAATTTCTGTATCCTGAAATTTGAAAAATATGTCAAAACATTGCTCGATAAGTCACTGTATGCTTGTTCAATTGACTGAATGCACACTGAGATGAATGATTTGCGTAGTTTTCACATCATTAAAGGCTTCCAACCACATTTGAGGAATAAGTATCAACATTTAGATACTGTTTGGGGCGGAGAACTAACAGATATGCAGCTGTATATTAGGTGTTAAACACCTAGTAACAAATTAGTTTAAATATGACTAGAAGGGTAAACCAAAGACAGCATTAACGGAAAGTATAATCCCGTGCACATTCGTTTCGTGCTTACTGGTGACTTATCAGTAAGAGCTCACAATATATATATATATATATATATATATATATATATATATATATGGGTGAGCAATGTGGTAAAATAGGACGGAACAATCTCCTATACGAATGTGTAAACCTGCAGTAGTGAAGCTAACGTCATATAGTCTTCGACAATGCGACTTCAAAGCCAATTCACTATATATAGGATGTATGCCAAGTCTTTAAATGATACCAAAAATAAGGCTATTGTGTCAGTACTCGATATCAACATTATAGTATCGAAAAGTCACATGGTACCAACACAATGGATTTTAATGTATGCGAAAGTTCATTAAAATTGATAATTACAACTATCCCTGAACACCTTTTACTTCATCAAATCCACATTTATCACCAAAATATATAGTGGGTAAAGGACATAATACCGACTCCTACTGATGAGTCGCAAGTAAGCACGAAACGAATATACAGGAGATTATACTTTCTGTTCATGCTGTCTTTGGTTTATCCTTCTGGTTATATTAGAGCCGATGTCGCATTGTCTTAAATCAGATTTGAACATAATGGTGTATGTAGAGGTCTAGGTTGCCTCAACTCTACGTGGTACCTAGGTAAATATCTCCATCTGAATTAGATCCTCCTCAGCATAAATCATTATACTTCAATTTTTTGTTTAGATTACTAATTTTGTCACTATTATTAATTATTAATAATAATATTTTCTTTTTAATTATTTTTATTAGTTTAATTTTTCTCCTGCTTATATGTCGGTGAAGTATCAGTTACCAATTGATGTAGTCCTGTCAGGGATGACTGATTTAACAATTCAACGCTTTTTAATATTAATTTTAATGTGGGCGAACATGTTTTCTTCTTTGAAGGCTACTGTTATAAATAGACGTTGTCACGAACTGTACAAAAAAGCAAGTCGTTCGAACATTGACATTACTGTGAGACTATCATAGTCCCATGCATAACAACGTTTATTTGTGTTTCGCAAATTTGAATACACTCAACCAATATTTCTTCTTTTTTGTACCATATATTGTGAAACGTTTTTCCAATAAGAACAAATTAATAAATTAATTTTTGTTTCTCCAATAAAAGGCAAGTCATACTTGAAGATAAACGCGTTAAATATTTTTTTTTAAATAAGTGTTGAAATTCACAAACAAAAATCAAAATCTATAGCGTGGCCCGTCTCCAAAGCTACTGATAAAAGCTTATTGAGATATACTCTGGCTAGTACTAACCTTGACAGAATTAACTAGTTCTTAATATATGCAGTGACAAAACAGGATATATGCAAATTTATCAATAATAAAAAAGGAACTTTGAGCAAAATATAGGCTAGACAGCATGCTTACATGAGATAATTGTGAAAACTAAAAACATTCTGCACAGATTGCAAAATGTTCTCCAACTTCCACGTCAGCATAAATTGACTCACGCGAAAAAATGCGCACAAACACACGTATATAATCAATTATTTAACCAGGCAATGTGTAATTCATTCAAGATGATTTTATTTATTCAACACGACTTAAGTTTCCGTCGTTTCGAGCTGCAATATCTTATTGAAAAACAGCTTCCTCCTCCCCTGATTGCATATGTGATTATAGCAATTACTTTTTAAAAAATTGTGAATGTAAGCTAAACACCAATCACGTTTTAATTAATCAGTCGCATAACATAGCAGTACTATCGTCAGCCACACGTACTGACATGTTTCGACCTTTCATGATCATCATCAGAGCATGAAGGCAAACTGACAAATGCGGATCAAATTGTAATGCATATACAAGTATGTATTAGGTTTTGCGAACCTAGTAACAAATTAGTTCAGTTGTGACCAGAAGGATAAACCAAAGGCAGCATGAACGGAAAGTATAATCTCATGCACATTCGTTTCGTGCAAAACCTAATACATACTTGCATATATA
>JAQBSW010009824.1:0-26997 GCA_029291075.1 Eudiplozoon nipponicum | reverse complement strand
GCTCCTATTTGATTTATGTTCATCTAATTAACGTCTCTAACTATAATCAAGATTATTGCGTAAATTATTGTAGGAAGCATTTTTTGTGTTGTTGGTGTAGGCTTGTGTGAAACCGACCTTGCGTTAAACTAGTACATTTACGAAGGTATGACTATTTATAATGACCCGCCTAAATCTAAATACTTTGATTTTCTAAAAATATATTAATTTACCTTTTTATTTAAGGATATTGTTTTACCTCATGACTGTTTTAGGGTGTTGGCTGTAATTATTAGGCCACCAATGTTCCTGAAATAACTGATCTAGCTGGAATTTGTCGCTCTGCATTTCTATCTAAACTTTCTGAAACATTGCAATTTTATTAGATTTATATTTTTGCTATGTTATTACTGTTATTTTTCGAAAATCGCTTATTGAAAATGCGGCGGTATTTTGTTCGTTAGGCGAATTCGAGTTGCCTGATTAATGGAAGGTGAGCATTGCCGTATAATCTCTTGCGAGTGTCCGTTCCATATACCAATGAGCAATTAAATTGATCTGGAATCTGATTCATATCTGTCGATTAAGGTGAGCTTTGACATCCTCGTATATAATGCTCCATGGAATAGCTATGGCCTGATCTAAACAAATGCATGGCATTTAATTATACGTTATTGATTTGCCCTCCAATTAAGCCGGCAGGTGTTATACTCCTGTGGTATTTGTAAAGGGTACATTTATAGCTGCCTACCATTTTATTATTTAGGTAGCAAAAATTTAATTTTAATTTGTGCCAAAATTATATATTATGTTTAGTTCACTGTAGGGTTTTACTTGTATCCAAATAAAATAACCGAGGAATTTTGCATTATTTCACAGCATGGTGATAACAGCGTGTTTTGCTAGTACTACATGTAATCCGCAAATTTCTTGAGAGCATCTGGCAACGGAGTCTGGCTAGTATTGCCAACGCGGTGTTATGTTTCGTTTTGTTTTTTATTACGTATCGTTAAAGCATGCACCACTATTCTTTGGCTCCAGAGAAAATTTATATATATTTCAGTGACCAATAGTTCCATTTGTGTCGTGTAACAGAACTGCGTCAGTTTATCTGCCCTAAATTCTTATCTCGGGCTATTGCTATTACGGTGACAGACTGCTGTTTTACTCTTGCGTTTCGGGCTCTACTGAAACTGTATGTGCAGAAGTGGCTCGTTTTTCTTTTTGACATACCTCATTAATTTTACTGTGTCCACGAGATGTGTTGCTAATTCCAATCCATTGCAAACATGTATTTCGAGCTTTTGTTTTGTGGTATAATGTGGCATGCAATATATATTTAGGAGATAACTGAGTTTCCTTCCGATGCACAACGAGTCAGCGTTTACCTAACGCGTTACGTTCGTGCTAAACTATTTTTCGTTGCCTTTTTTCTCGGTGTCGTCTGACATTCTACGTGCCACGAAGAAAATGAAGCGTTTTTTCTGGTTTTGCTGTTGCAGTGTTACAGTCATATTTATTTAGGAGATGACTGAGATTCCTTCCTATGCACAACGAGTCAGCGTTTGCCTAACGCGTTACGTTTGTGCGAAACCATTTTTCGTTGCATGCTTTCTTGATGTCGTTTTTGACATTCCACGTGCTACGAACAAAACCAACCGTTATTTCTGTTCTACTGTCGCGGCGTCAGATTCCTCGTGTGTACGCGAAATTTTTTGATAATATCACCGGTGTTGATGCGAAATCCGGTGTTACACTGACGAAAAACTATTTTTATATGAAAATTGAGATGTGCACATATGCTCATCAGTCTTTAATCATGATTCTTGCACGTGTGAAATTTATTTCAACGTGCGAAATGTAGTGGCTTATCTGAACAAAAGATTTCAATCTTTTGTGCAAACTAGGCCCAGATTGTAAATGTATTAGCGAATTACCTGGTCTTCTTCGATGTGATATGACTTGTATGTTCTGGCCGTTGATTTTTATGATTTGCATGCTTACAATTCGTTTTTTCAATAAAATAACTGTGTGCAACTTCGTGTTGCATAATTAAATGATCATGGTTTTAAGTGACAAGTGATTGTTTCCGGTTCTTCTTTATTTGGATAATTATCGCGACTACGTTTCGGGTCTCTTAGTCAGTCCACACCACGTTAGAGTCATGAAAGAAGCTGTGAAAGCAAGTGTCTAATTCAGTTTAAAACGTTTCAATTATGCTATTTTTTGTTACCTTTTAATAGCTTAGTAAAGTTTCATTAGATAGGTGTGAGTTATGTATGGGTGGGTGTCTTTAGCTCCTCATTATTCAGTTAAATATTATTAAACGCACTTGTACATTGAACTGTGTGTAAATACATTGGGTGAATTTTAATTTACTTTTTGCGCGTGATAGACTAATTGCTTTTTTGTATTATTATCATCGTGTTACATGGTATAATTAAGGGTGGTCGTAGTGTTACAAGGACATAATAAGGATAACGATTTATTTTCAACGTTTAATGCAAGAAATTCGTCATCTTGATGTTTGAGACGTTGATATTGCGTATCGTTTTATGAATACCATTTCTCTCGTGGAGAATAAGTTCTTGTGGTGGCGCTAGTTTGTGATTTACCTTCTCTCGTCTAAAAAAATTCAGGCATAAAGCGCGTATGCGTCACGATCCTTCTCCCGACCAGGAAAGATGTATAATTATTTGTTATTCTACATTTCTGCGTCACCTTGTGATCACAGATTGTCTTTTGAAAACCGTTTACGTTACGCGCGTATGCGTCACGATCCTTCTCCCGACCAGAAAGGATGTATAATTATTTGTTATTCTACATTTCTGCGTCACCTTGTGATCACAGATTGTCTTTTGAAAACCGTTTACGTTACGCTGTACTCTCTCAAGCGCCACTTAACATAATATCCTGCATATTGTATAATGGCTGAATTGTATCATATTCCAGAACGACGAATTTTTTTCAGAATGCCGTGCAAGATTATTTCGTGGTATTAATGTTAAAGATGATGAGCAATATAACTTAAATAATAATGGCACAAAAAATTACAAATTTCCGACTTGATTCTGACTTGTCCACATGAGTGTCTTGTTACAAAAGACTACATGATAATTAAAAATGAGGACAATATAGCATAAAATAAAAATGGCTCTTATACATGACTGTAATATTAAGCTTTCCTGTCCTTATGCTACATGTTGCATGGATATGGTGGATGGTTTGTAAACGACACGTAATGAACGGTGACCAATAATTATTCCATGTTTTCTACGAGACGACTGCGATTCTAACCCTGATTGTAGCAATATTAAATTCAGCCAATGATAATTAGAACTGCCCGATATGTCAACTTGCGCAAAATTAGGTCTGGTCAGATTTCGGCGACATTAAAGATAATGTTACTTCGATTATAAACGCAAATTTGACGCCTTGCAAAAGTCCTGCATAACAGTTATCAACTAGCCGGCTTTACTTCTCCGTAAAACAACGTTAAATATTGTCATCGCAAAATGTGATTTTCCCGCTAGCCTAGTTTAAATTTGACATTTTGTATGTCTTAAGTACATGTATTATGATTTCTTATGTCATTTAAGTTTTTGTTTGCGCCCGTATGTAATGTTATAGATGCCTGTGCCGGTCATTTTAAATTCAATGGAGATAATTTTCTCCATCCGACTTTTCTGCTTTTGTTGAAAAAATGTTTCGTTGATGAAGTTGCAGCCAATTCATTACTTCTGAGCTATTGTAAAATCGTTGCCACTGATACGTCTTTGACATCTCACTAACTATAAGCAACAGAAACACGTATTTCCGTAGCTCGACAGATTTCCTGCATTCACAGTATCCAATTGATGGCCGAGAAACAGAATTTCTCTCCACGCCATTTGAGGAATTTAAGATGGTGTCTCGCAATATATTCGATATCGATCCTTCTGCGTACAGCTAGGTTCATCAAATCCGCGAGCACCAACGTTATCTATCAAAACCGAATATCCTGCTAATATGTTTTGTTTTTACGCTGTTTGTATACTTTAATGAAGCATATTTATTTGATATTTGCTCCTATTTGATTTATGTTCATCTAATTAACGTCTCTAACTATAATCAAGATTATTGCGTAAATTATTGTAGGAAGCATTTTTTGTGTTGTTGGTGTAGGCTTGTGTGAAACCGACCTTGCGGTAAACTAGTACATTTACGAAGGTATGACTATTTATAATGACCCGCCTAAATCTAAATACTTTGATTTTCTAAAAATATATTAATTTACCTTTTTATTTAAGGATATTGTTTTACCTCATGACTGTTTTAGGGTGTTGGCTGTAATTATTAGGCCACCAATGTTCCTGAAATAACTGATCTAGCTGGAATTTGTCGCTCTGCATTTCTATCTAAACTTTCTGAAACATTGCAATTTTATTAGATTTATATTTTTGCTATGTTATTACTGTTATTTTTCGAAAATCGCTTATTGAAAATGCGGCGGTATTTTGTTCGTTAGGCGAATTCGAGTTGCCTGATTAATGGAAGGTGAGCATTGCCGTATAATCTCTTGCGAGTGTCCGTTCCATATACCAATGAGCAATTAAATTGATCTGGAATCTGATTCATATCTGTCGATTAAGGTGAGCTTTGACATCCTCGTATATAATGCTCCATGGAATAGCTATGGCCTGATCTAAACAAATGCATGGCATTTAATTATACGTTATTGATTTGCCCTCCAATTAAGCCGGCAGGTGTTATACTCCTGTGGTATTTGTAAAGGGTACATTTATAGCTGCCTACCATTTTATTATTTAGGTAGCAAAAATTTAATTTTAATTTGTGCCAAAATTATATATTATGTTTAGTTCACTGTAGGGTTTTACTTGTATCCAAATAAAATAACCGAGGAATTTTGCATTATTTCACAGCATGGTGATAACAGCGTGTTTTGCTAGTACTACATGTAATCCGCAAATTTCTTGAGAGCATCTGGCAACGGAGTCTGGCTAGTATTGCCAACGCGGTGTTATGTTTCGTTTTGTTTTTTATTACGTATCGTTAAAGCATGCACCACTATTCTTTGGCTCCAGAGAAAATTTATATATATTTCAGTGACCAATAGTTCCATTTGTGTCGTGTAACAGAACTGCGTCAGTTTATCTGCCCTAAATTCTTATCTCGGGCTATTGCTATTACGGTGACAGACTGCTGTTTTACTCTTGCGTTTCGGGCTCTACTGAAACTGTATGTGCAGAAGTGGCTCGTTTTTCTTTTTGACATACCTCATTAATTTTACTGTGTCCACGAGATGTGTTGCTAATTCCAATCCATTGCAAACATGTATTTCGAGCTTTTGTTTTGTGGTATAATGTGGCATGCAATATATATTTAGGAGATAACTGAGTTTCCTTCCGATGCACAACGAGTCAGCGTTTACCTAACGCGTTACGTTCGTGCTAAACTATTTTTCGTTGCCTTTTTTCTCGGTGTCGTCTGACATTCTACGTGCCACGAAGAAAATGAAGCGTTTTTTCTGGTTTTGCTGTTGCAGTGTTACAGTCATATTTATTTAGGAGATGACTGAGATTCCTTCCTATGCACAACGAGTCAGCGTTTGCCTAACGCGTTACGTTTGTGCGAAACCATTTTTCGTTGCATGCTTTCTTGATGTCGTTTTTGACAGTCCACGTGCTACGAACAAAACCAACCGTTATTTCTGTTCTACTGTCGCGGCGTCAGATTCCTCGTGTGTACGCGAAATTTTTTGATAATATCACCGGTGTTGATGCGAAATCCGGTGTTACACTGACGAAAAACTATTTTTATATGAAAATTGAGATGTGCACATATGCTCATCAGTCTTTAATCATGATTCTTGCACGTGTGAAATTTATTTCAACGTGCGAAATGTAGTGGCTTATCTGAACAAAAGATTTCAATCTTTTGTGCAAACTAGGCCCAGATTGTAAATGTATTAGCGAATTACCTGGTCTTCTTCGATGTGATATGACTTGTATGTTCTGGCCGTTGATTTTTATGATTTGCATGCTTACAATTCGTTTTTTCAATAAAATAACTGTGTGCAACTTCGTGTTGCATAATTAAATGATCATGGTTTTAAGTGACAAGTGATTGTTTCCGGTTCTTCTTTATTTGGATAATTATCGCGACTACGTTTCGGGTCTCTTAGTCAGTCCACACCACGTTAGAGTCATGAAAGAAGCTGTGAAAGCAAGTGTCTAATTCAGTTTAAAACGTTTCAATTATGCTATTTTTTGTTACCTTTTAATAGCTTAGTAAAGTTTCATTAGATAGGTGTGAGTTATGTATGGGTGGGTGTCTTTAGCTCCTCATTATTCAGTTAAATATTATTAAACGCACTTGTACATTGAACTGTGTGTAAATACATTGGGTGAATTTTAATTTACTTTTTGCGCGTGATAGACTAATTGCTTTTTTGTATTATTATCATCGTGTTACATGGTATAATTAAGGGTGGTCGTAGTGTTACAAGGACATAATAAGGATAACGATTTATTTTCAACGTTTAATGCAAGAAATTCGTCATCTTGATGTTTGAGACGTTGATATTGCGTATCGTTTTATGAATACCATTTCTCTCGTGGAGAATAAGTTCTTGTGGTGGCGCTAGTTTGTGATTTACCTTCTCTCGTCTAAAAAAATTCAGGCATAAAGCGCGTATGCGTCACGATCCTTCTCCCGACCAGGAAAGATGTATAATTATTTGTTATTCTACATTTCTGCGTCACCTTGTGATCACAGATTGTCTTTAGAAAACCGTTTACGTTACGCGCGTATGCGTCACTATCCTTCTCCCGACCAGAAAGGATGTATAATTATTTGTTATTCTACATTTCTGCGTCACCTTGTGATCACAGATTGTCTTTTGAAAACCGTTTACGTTACGCTGTACTCTCTCAAGCGCCACTTAACATAATATCCTGCATATTGTATAATGGCTGAATTGTATCATATTCCAGAACGACGAATTTTTTTCAGAATGCCGTGCAAGATTATTTCGTGGTATTAATGTTAAAGATGATGAGCAATATAACTTAAATAATAATGGCACAAAAAATTACAAATTTCCGACTTGATTCTGACTTGTCCACATGAGTGTCTTGTTACAAAAGACTACATGATAATTAAAAATGAGGACAATATAGCATAAAATAAAAATGGCTCTTATACATGACTGTAATATTAAGCTTTCCTGTCCTTATGCTACATGTTGCATGGATATGGTGGATGGTTTGTAAACGACACGTAATGAACGGTGACCAATAATTATTCCATGTTTTCTACGAGACGACTGCGATTCTAACCCTGATTGTAGCAATATTAAATTCAGCCAATGATAATTAGAACTGCCCGATATGTCAACTTGCGCAAAATTAGGTCTGGTCAGATTTCGGCGACATTAAAGATAATGTTACTTCGATTATAAACGCAAATTTGACGCCTTGCAAAAGTCCTGCATAACAGTTATCAACTAGCCGGCTTTACTTCTCCGTAAAACAACGTTAAATATTGTCATCGCAAAATGTGATTTTCCCGCTAGCCTAGTTTAAATTTGACATTTTGTATGTCTTAAGTACATGTATTATGATTTCTTATGTCATTTAAGTTTTTGTTTGCGCCCGTATGTAATGTTATAGATGCCTGTGCCGGTCATTTTAAATTCAATGGAGATAATTTTCTCCATCCGACTTTTCTGCTTTTGTTGAAAAAATGTTTCGTTGATGAAGTTGCAGCCAATTCATTACTTCTGAGCTATTGTAAAATCGTTGCCACTGATACGTCTTTGACATCTCACTAACTATAAGCAACAGAAACACGTATTTCCGTAGCTCGACAGATTTCCTGCATTCACAGTATCCAATTGATGGCCGAGAAACAGAATTTCTCTCCACGCCATTTGAGGAATTTAAGATGGTGTCTCGCAATATATTCGATATCGATCCTTCTGCGTACAGCTAGGTTCATCAAATCCGCGAGCACCAACGTTATCTATCAAAACCGAATATCCTGCTAATATGTTTTATTTTTACGCTGTTTGTATACTTTAATGAAGCATATTTATTTGATATTTGCTCCTATTTGATTTATGTTCATCTAATTAACGTCTCTAACTATAATCAAGATTATTGCGTAAATTATTGTAGGAAGCATTTTTTGTGTTGTTGGTGTAGGCTTGTGTGAAACCGACCTTGCGCCTAAATCTAAATACTTTGATTTTCTAAAAATATATTAATTTACCTTTTTATTTAAGTATATTGTTTTACCTCATGACTGTTTTAAGGTGTTGGCTGTAATTATTAGGCCACCAATGTTCCTGAAATAACTGATCTAGCTGGAATTTGTCGCTCTGCATTTCTATCTAAACTTTCTGAAACATTGCAATTTTATTAGATTTATATTTTTGCTATGTTATTACTGTTATTTTTCGAAAATCGCTTATTGAAAATGCGGCGGTATTTTGTTCGTTAGGCGAATTCGAGTTGCCTGATTAATGGAAGGTGAGCATTGCCGTATAATCTCTTGCGAGTGTCCGTTCCATATACCAATGAGCAATTAAATTGATCTGGAATCTGATTCATATCTGTCGATTAAGGTGAGCTTTGACATCCTCGTATATAATGCTCCATGGAATAGCTATGGCCTGATCTAAACAAATGCATGGCATTTAATTATACGTTATTGATTTGCCCTCCAATTAAGCCGGCAGGTGTTATACTCCTGTGGTATTTGTAAAGGGTACATTTATAGCTGCCTACCATTTTATTATTTAGGTAGCAAAAATTTAATTTTAATTTGTGCCAAAATTATATATTATGTTTAGTTCACTGTAGGGTTTTACTTGTATCCAAATAAAATAACCGAGGAATTTTGCAATATTTCACAGCATGGTGATAACAGCGTGTTTTGCTAGTACTACATGTAATCCGCAAATTTCTTGAGAGCATCTGGCAACGGAGTCTGGCTAGTATTGCCAACGCGGTGTTATGTTTCGTTTTGTTTTTTATTACGTATCGTTAAAGCATGCACCACTATTCTTTGGCTCCAGAGAAAATTTATATATATTTCAGTGACCAATAGTTCCATTTGTGTCGTGTAACAGAACTGCGTCAGTTTATCTGCCCTAAATTCTTATCTCGGGCTATTGCTATTACGGTGACAGACTGCTGTTTTACTCTTGCGTTTCGGGCTCTACTGAAACTGTATGTGCAGAAGTGGCTCGTTTTTCTTTTTGACATACCTCATTAATTTTACTGTGTCCACGAGATGTGTTGCTAATTCCAATCCATTGCAAACATGTATTTCGAGCTTTTGTTTTGTGGTATAATGTGGCATGCAATATATATTTAGGAGATAACTGAGTTTCCTTCCGATGCACAACGAGTCAGCGTTTACCTAACGCGTTACGTTCGTGCTAAACTATTTTTCGTTGCCTTTTTTCTCGGTGTCGTCTGACATTCTACGTGCCACGAACAAAATGAAGCGTTTTTTCTGGTTTTGCTGTTGCAGTGTTACAGTCATATTTATTTAGGAGATGACTGAGATTCCTTCCTATGCACAACGAGTCAGCGTTTGCCTAACGCGTTACGTTTGTGCGAAACCATTTTTCGTTGCATGCTTTCTTGATGTCGTTTTTGACATTCCACGTGCTACGAACAAAACCAACCGTTATTTCTGTTCTACTGTCGCGGCGTCAGATTCCTCGTGTGTACGCGAAATTTTTTGATAATATCACCGGTGTTGATGCGAAATCCGGTGTTACACTGACGAAAAACTATTTTTATATGAAAATTGAGATGTGCACATATGCTCATCAGTCTTTAATCATGATTCTTGCACGTGTGAAATTTATTTCAACGTGCGAAATGTAGTGGCTTATCTGAACAAAAGATTTCAATCTTTTGTGCAAACTAGGCCCAGATTGTAAATGTATTAGCGAATTACCTGGTCTTCTTCGATGTGATATGACTTGTATGTTCTGGCCGTTGATTTTTATGATTTGCATGCTTACAATTCGTTTTTTCAATAAAATAACTGTGTGCAACTTCGTGTTGCATAATTAAATGATCATGGTTTTAAGTGACAAGTGATTGTTTCCGGTTCTTCTTTATTTGGATAATTATCGCGACTACGTTTCGGGTCTCTTAGTCAGTCCACACCACGTTAGAGTCATGAAAGAAGCTGTGAAAGCAAGTGTCTAATTCAGTTTAAAACGTTTCAATTATGCTATTTTTTGTTACCTTTTAATAGCTTAGTAAAGTTTCATTAGATAGGTGTGAGTTATGTATGGGTGGGTGTCTTTAGCTCCTCATTATTCAGTTAAATATTATTAAACGCACTTGTACATTGAACTGTGTGTAAATACATTGGGTGAATTTTAATTTACTTTTTGCGCGTGATAGACTAATTGCTTTTTTGTATTATTATCATCGTGTTACATGGTATAATTAAGGGTGGTCGTAGTGTTACTTACTTTACTTTACTTTACTGCGGCTGGCTCCTTTTAGAGGATAAGCCGGCTCCATTGATATCCCGGATTATACCTCTCCATGCCGGGCGGTTGGCAGCCATTTCGGAACATAAAGAGGGCCAATGACGCTCCCAGTGACGCGGACCATAAACATTGCGTAAACCTAGGAGTTCCAGGTCCGATTTGATTGTTGCAAGCCATGTCTTCAGTTGTCCACCTCGGCGGCGGCGCCAGTTTGCACATTGACCTGGGTTCATCACCTGCCGTACCATTTCGTCTTCGGGTTTGCGTAGTACGTGCCCGAACCATTGAAGTCGACGATGTTGGATCCAGACGGATAGTTGCATGATGTCACCGCATTGGTGACGAACAGATGCGTTCGACACTCGGTCCATCCATTTTGTCTTTGTGATGTACCTAAGGCACCAATGATCGAATACTTCGAGCTTTTTGGAGTCCTCAGAACGTAATGGCCAAGTCTCACAGCCATACAGTAGCACAGGCCGAACAGTAGCCTGGTAGACTCGGATTTTTGTTTTGAGGCTGATTTCACTTCTTCTCCAAAGTGAGTTCTTCAATTGTAAGAAAGCAAGTCTGGCACGGTCGATGCGTGTTCGGACTTCATTCTTTGCTTGACCAGTTGGAAGTATTTTTGAGCCAAGGTACGTAAAATCGTCGACTGTTTTGATTGGGCTGTCGTACACCGTGAGCTGCTCATCAGATGAAGATACACCGATGGCGAAGGCTTTCGTTTTGTCGGCATTGATTTCCAGACCAACGGCTGATGAAAACTGGGCCACTTGATCCAAAACGGTTTGCATGCTCCCAAAGCTGTCAGCAAGGAGAACAACATCGTCTGCGTAATCAACATCCGTCAGCCATAGGTTATTTGATACTTGAACGCCTCGGAACCCAGTTAGCGCGTTGCTCAGAATCCAGTCAACCGCATAATTGAACAATATGGGTGACAAGGGACATCCTTGTCGAACCCCTGTGTGCAGACTGAATTCATCCGATTCTTCTCCGTAAACACGTACTCTGGCTTTGGTGGCTGCATAGTAGGCCTTGATCAGATTGACGAGTTTTATGGGCATTCCATCGAGCAGCATGATGTTCCATAGGGAGTCGCGATCAACAGAGTCAAAAGCAGCTCGGAAATCAATAAAACAAGCGACGGTTGGTTGTTGAAATTCGCTGCGATGTTCCAAAACTCGCCGTAATGTAAAGATCTGATCAACACAGCCTTTGCCTGGGCGGAATCCACCCTGATTGGGACGGGTACGGACATGCCGCTCTTTGCAGAAGCGGTTCAATAGAATCGACGCCAACAGCTTGGATGCGGTGTTGAGAAGACTGATACCACGGTAGTTTTCACACCTTGATCTATCACCCTTTTTGGGAAACGGTAACAGGATTGACATTCCGAAGTCTGACGGGCATGCTTCTTGTTCCCAGATAGAAGAGAACAGTCGATGGATTGATGGCAGTAGTGCGCCTATACAGGCCTTGTAGATCTCTGCAGGAATTCCATCTTCACCGGGGGATTTCTTGCTCTTCATGCGCTGGATGGTCATAGCGATCTCAACCTCGGTTGGGGAAGAGCAGTCCACATCGTAGCTGGGTGTAGATGTTGCAGGTGGTTGCGGTGGGGAGCGGCCACTGTATGGTCGGTTCAATAACTGCGAAAAATGTTCAACCCATCTTGCGATTTTGCCATTGACATCAGAAATCAAGTCTCCTGTTGCGCTGCGTAGAATAGTCTCTGCATTGCGCTTACCGGATGCTTTACGTATAAGACGAAAGAGACCCCCGAAATCACCGACGTTTGCAGCCGATTCCATGGCGGAAGCCATTTCATCCCAGTACTGCTTACGGTCAGCCCGAGCAGACCTCGTGGTTTCACGTCTCAGGTGGCGATAATTAGGCGCGTTATTCATCCGGGCATCTCTTGCTTTTTGTGACGCCCGCATCGTGCGTTCAGAGATCCAGTCTTTATGGTGACTTTTGATGGTTCCGAGCGTTTCAAGCGCAGCTTGCTGAGTAGAGAGTTTCAAGTTATTCCATTGATGCTCCACATTGGTTTTTTCTACGGCATGAGTTCCACCGTCAGCGGCAGTCAACTTTGCAGTGATTGAGGCAGATAGCGCTGTACAACGGGATCGGTCCGTTAGGGCAGCAACATTCAGGCGTTTCGTAGGTTGACGGCGCCGTCGGGACTTGAGATGAAGCCTCAATTTGGCACGTACTAGAGTGTGGTCGGACCCTCCTCGGCTGCCAGTTTCAGCTCCTCGGTATGACCTGCAATCTTCGACAGAAGACATCCAACGCGACCGTACCAGAATGTAATCGATCTGATTGGCTGTGTGACCATCGTTTGAATACCAGGTGAGCAAATGCTTCCGAGGGTGTTGGAAACGCGTATTGGTAACGCACATATGGTTGACTCGTAGTGTTACAAGGACATAATAAGGATAACGATTTATTTTCAACGTTTAATGCAAGAAATTCGTCATCTTGATGTTTGAAACGTTGATATTGCGTATCGATTTATGAATACCATTTCTCTCGTGGAGAATAAGTTCTTGTGGTGGCGCTAGTTTGTGATTTACCTTCTCGTCTAAAAAAATTCAGGCATAAAGCGCGTATGCGTCACGATCCTTCTCCCGACCAGGAAAGATGTATAATTATTTGTTATTCTACATTTCTGCGTCACCTTGTGATCACAGATTGTCTTTTGAAAACCGTTTACGTTACGCGCGTATGCGTCACGATCCTTCTCCCGACCAGAAAGGATGTATAATTATTTGTTATTCTACATTTCTGCGTCACCTTGTGATCACAGATTGTCTTTTGAAAACCGTTTACGTTACGCTGTACTCTCTCAAGCGCCACTTAACATAATATCCTGCATATTGTATAATGGCTGAATTGTATCATATTCCAGAACGACGAATTTTTTTCAGAATGCCGTGCAAGATTATTTCGTGGTATTAATGTTAAAGATGATGAGCAATATAACTTAAATAATAATGGCACAAAAAATTACAAATTTCCGACTTGATTTTGACTTGTCCACATGAGTGTCTTGTTACAAAAGACTACATGATAATTAAAAATAAGGACAATATAGCATAAAATAAAAATGGCTCTTATACATGACTGTAATATTAAGCTTTCCTGTCCTTATGCTACATGTTGCATGGATATGGTGGATGGTTTGTAAACGACACGCAATGAACGGTGGCCAATAATTTTTCCATGTTGTCTACGAGACGACTGCGATTCTAACCCTGATTGTAGCAATATTAAATTCAGCCAATGATAATTAGAATTTCCCGATATGTCAACTTGCGCAAAATTAGGTCTGGTCAGATTTCGGTGACATTAAAGATAATGTTACTTCGATTATAAACGCAAATTCGACGCCTTGCAAAAGTCCTGGATAACAGTTATCAACTAGCCGGCTTTACTTCTCCGTAAAACAACGTTAAATATTGTCATCGCAAAATTTGATTTTCCCGCTAGCCTAGTTTAAATTTGACATTGTGTATGTCTTAAGTACATGTATTATGATTTCTTATGTCATTTAAGTTTTTGTTTGCGCCCGTATGTAATGTTATAGATACCTGTGCCGGTCATTTTAAATTCAATGGAGATAATTTTCTCCATCCGACTTTTCTGCTTTTGTTGAAAAAATGTTTCGTTGATGAAGTTGCAGCCAATTCATTACTTCTGAGCTATAGTAAAATCGTTGCCACTGACACGTCTTTGACATCTCACTAACTATAAGCAACAGAAACACGTATTTCCGTAGCTCGACAGATTTCCTGCATTCACAGTATCCAATTGATGGCCGAGAAACAGAATTTCTCTCCACGCCATTTGAGGAATTTAAGATGGTGTCTCGCAATATATTCGATATCGATCCTTCTGCGTACAGCTAGGTTCATCAAATCCGCGAGCACCAACGTTATCTATCAAAACCGAATATCCTGCTAATATGTTTTGTTTTTACGCTGTTTGTATACTTTAATGAAGCATATTTATTTGATATTTGCTCCTATTTGATTTATGTTCATCTAATTAACGTCTCTAACTATAATCAAGATTATTGCGTAAATTATTGTAGGAAGCATTTTTTGTGTTGTTGGTGTAGGCTTGTGTGAAACCGACCTTGCGTTAAACTAGTACATTTACGAAGGTATGACTATTTATAATGACCCGCCTAAATCTAAATACTTTGATTTTCTAAAAATATATTAATTTACCTTTTTATTTAAGGATATTGTTTTACCTCATGACTGTTTTAGGGTGTTGGCTGTAATTATTAGGCCACCAATGTTCCTGAAATAACTGATCTAGCTGGAATTTGTCGCTCTGCATTTCTATCTAAACTTTCTGAAACATTGCAATTTTATTAGATTTATATTTTTGCTATGTTATTACTGTTATTTTTCGAAAATCGCTTATTGAACATGCGGCGGTATTTTGTTCTTTAGGCGAATTCGAGTTGCCTGATTAATGGAAGCTGAGCATTGCCGTATAATCTCTCGCGAGTGTCCGTTCCATATACCAATGAGCAATTAAATTGATCTGGAATCTGATTCATATCTGTCGATTAAGGTGAGTTTTGACATCCTCGTATATAATGCTCTATGGAATAGATATGGCCTGATCTAAAAAAATGCATGGCATTTAATTATATGTTATTGATTTGCCCTCCAATTAAGCCGGCAGGTGTTATACTCCTGTGGTATTTGTAAAGGGTACATTTATAGCTGCCTACCATTTTATTATTTAGGTAGCAAAAATTTAATTTTAATTTGTGCCCAAATTATATATTATGTTTAGTTCACTGTAGGGTTTTACTTGTATCCAAATAAAATAACCGAGGAATTTTACATTATTTCACAGCATGGTGATAACAGCGTGTTTTGCTAGTACTACATGTAATCCGCAAATTTCTTGAGAGCATCTGGCAACGGAGTCTGGCTAGTATTGCCAACGCGGTGTTATGTTTCGTTTTGTTTTTTAATTACGTATCGTTCAAGCATGCACCACTATTCTTTGGCTCCAGAGAAAATTTATATATATTTCAGTGACCAATGGCTCCATTTGTGTCGTGTAACAGAACTGCGTCAGTTTATCTGCCCTAAATTCTTATCTCGGGCTATTGCTATTACGGTGACAGACTGCTGTTTTACTCTTGCGTTTCGGGCTCTACTGAAACTGTATGTGCAGAAGTGGCTCGTTTTTCTTTTTGACATACCTCATTAATTTTACTGTGTCCACGAGATGTGTTGCTAATTCCAATCCATTGCAAACATGTATTTCGAGCTTTTGTTTTGTGGTATAATGTGGCATGCAATATATATTTAGGAGATAACTGAGTTTCCTTCCGATGCACAACGAGTCAGCGTTTACCTAACGCGTTACGTTCGTGCTAAACTATTTTTCGTTGCCTTTTTTCTCGGTGTCGTCTGACATTCTACGTGCCACGAAGAAAATGAAGCGTTTTTTCTGGTTTTGCTGTTGCAGTGTTACAGTCATATTTATTTAGGAGATGACTGAGATTCCTTCCTATGCACAACGAGTCAGCGTTTGCCTAACGCGTTACGTTTGTGCGAAACCATTTTTCGTTGCATGCTTTCTTGATGTCGTTTTTGACATTCCACGTGCTACGAACAAAACCAACCGTTATTTCTGTTCTACTGTCGCGGCGTCAGATTCCTCGTGTGTACGCGAAATTTTTTGATAATATCACCGGTGTTGATGCGAAATCCGGTGTTACACTGACGAAAAACTATTTTTATATGAAAATTGAGATGTGCACATATGCTCATCAGTCTTTAATCATGATTCTTGCACGTGTGAAATTTATTTCAACGTGCGAAATGTAGTGGCTTATCTGAACAAAAGATTTCAATCTATTGTGCAAACTAGGCCCAGATTGTAAATGTATTAGCGAATTACCTGGTCTTCTTCGATGTGATATGACTTGTATGTTCTGGCCGTTGATTTTTATGATTTGCATGCTTACAATTCGTTTTTTCAATAAAATAACTGTGTGCAACTTCGTGTTGCATAATTAAATGATCATGGTTTTAAGTGACAAGTGATTGTTTCCGGTTCTTCTTTATTTGGATAATTATCGCGACTACGTTTCGGGTCTCTTAGTCAGTCCACACCACGTTAGAGTCATGAAAGAAGCTGTGAAAGCAAGTGTCTAATTCAGTTTAAAACGTTTCAATTATGCTATTTTTTGTTACCTTTTAATAGCTTAGTAAAGTTTCATTAGATAGGTGTGAGTTATGTATGGGTGGGTGTCTTTAGCTCCTCATTATTCAGTTAAATATTATTAAACGCACTTGTACATTGAACTGTGTGTAAAAACGTTAGGTGAATTTTAATTTACTTTTTGCGCGTGATAGACTAATTGCTTTTTTGTATTATTATCATCGTGTTAAATGGTATAATTAAGGGTGGTCGTACACATTTCTTTACTTTACTTTTTATCGGTGGCTGGCTCTCTTTAGAGGTAAGCCGGCTCCATTGATATCCCGGATTAAACCTCTCCATGCCGGGCGGTTGGCAGCCATTTCGGAACATAAAGAGGGCCAATGACGCTCCCAGTGACGCGGACCATAAACATTGCGTAAACCTAGGAGTTCCAGGTCCGATTTGATTGTTGCAAGCCATGTCTTCAGTTGTCCACCTCGGCGGCGGCGCCAGTTTGCACATTGAACCGGGGTCATCACCTGCCGTACCATTTCGTCTTCGGGTTTGCGTAGTACGTGCCCGAACCATTGAAGTCGACGATGTTGGATCCAGACGGATAGTTGCATGATGTCACCGCATTGGTGACGAACAGATGCGTTCGACACTCGGTCCATCCATTTTGTCTTTGTGATGTACCTATGGCACCAATGGTCGAATACTTCGAGCTTTTTGGAGTCCTCAGAACGTAATGGCCAAGTCTCACAGCCATACAGTAGCACAGGCCGAACAGTAGCCTGGTAGACTCGGATTTTTGTTTTGAGGCTGATTTCACTTCTTCTCCAAAGTGAGTTCTTCAATTGTAAGAAAGCAAGTCTGGCACGGTCGATGCGTGTTCGGACTTCATTCTTTGCTTGGCCAGTTGGAAGTATTTTTGAGCCAAGGTACGTAAAATCGTCGACTCGTTTCGATTGGGCTGTCGCACGTGAGCTGCTCATCAGATACGAAGATACACCGATGGCGAAGGCTCGTCGGCATTGATTTCCGACCAACGGCTGATGAAAACTCGGCCATCTTGATCCAAAACGGCTTCAGATGCTCCCAAAGCTGTCAGCAAGGAGAACAACATCGTCTGCGTAATCAACATCCGTCAGCCATAGGTTATTTGATACTTGAACGCCTCGGAACTCAGTTAGCGCGTTGCTCAGAATCCAGTCAACCGCATAATTGAACAATATGGGTGACAAGGGACATCCTTGCCGAACCCCTGTGTGCAGACTGAATTCATCCGATTCTTCTCCGTACACACGTACTCTGGCTTTGGTGGCTGCATAGTAGGCCTTGATCAGATTGACGAGTTTTATGGGCATACCGTCGAGCAGCATGATGTTCCATAGGGAGTCGCGATCAACAGAGTCAAAAGCAGCTCGAAAGTCAATAAAACAAGCGACGGTTGGTTGTTGAAATTCGTTGCGATGTTCCAAAACTCGCCGTAATGTAAAGATCTGATCAACACAGCCTTTGCCTGGGCGGAATCCACCCTGATTGGGACGGGTACGGACATGCCGCTCATTACAGAAGCGGTTCAATAGAATCGACGCCAACAGCTTGGATGCGGTGTTGAGAAGACTGATACCACGGTAGTTTTCACACCTTGACCTATCACCCTTTTTGGGAAACGGTAACAGGATTGACATTCCGAAGTCTGACGGGCATGCTTCTTGTTCCCAGATAGAAGAGAACAGTCGATGGATTGATGGCAGTAGTGCGCCTATACAGGCCTTGTAGATCTCTGCAGGAATTCCATCTTCACCGGGGGATTTCTTGCTCTTCATGCGCTGGATGGTCATAGCGATCTCAGCCTCGGTTGGGGAAGAGCAGTCCACATCGTAGCTGGGTGTAGATGTTGCAGGTGGTTGCGGTGGGGAGCGGCCACTGTATGGTCGGTTCAATAACTGCGAAAAATGTTCAACCCATCTTGCGATTTTGCCATTGACATCAGAAATCAAGTCTCCTGTTGCGCTGCGTAGAATAGTCTCTGCATTGCGCTTACCGGATGCTTTACGTATAAGACGAAAGAGACCCCCGAAATCACCGACGTTTGCAGCCGATTCCATGGCGGAAGCCATTTCATCCCAGTACTGCTTACGGTCAGCCCGAGCAGACCTCGTGGTTTCACGTCTCAGGTGGCGATAATTAGGCGCGTTATTCATCCGGGCATCTCTTGCTTTTTGTGATGCTCGCATCGTGCGTTCAGAGATCCAGTCTTTATGGTGACTTTTGATGGTTCCGAGCGTTTCAAGCGCAGCTTGCTGAGTAGAGAGTTTCAAGTTATTCCATTGATGCTCCACATTGGTTTTATCTACGGCATGAGTTCCACCGTCAGCGGCAGTCAACTTTGCAGTGATTGAGGCAGATAGTGCTGTACAACGGGATGGGTCCGTTAGGGCAGCAACATTCAGGCGTTTCGTAGGTTGACGGCGCCGTCGGGACTTGAGATGAAGCCTCAATTTGGCACGTACTAGAATGTGGTCGGACCCTCCTCGTCTGCCAGTTTCAGCTCCTCGGTATGACCTGCAATCTTCGACAGAAGACATCCAACGCGACCGTACCAGAATGTAATCGATCTGATTGGCTGTGTGACCATCGTTTGAATACCAGGTGAGCAAATGCTTCCGAGGGTGTTGGAAACGCGTATTGGTAACGCACATATGGTTGACTCGTAGTGTTACAAGGACATAATAAGGATAACGATTTATTTTCAACGTTTAATGCAAGAAATTCGTCATCTTGATGTTTGAGACGTTGATATTGCGTATCGTTTTATGAATACCATTTCTCTCGTGGAGAATAAGTTCTTGTGGTGGCGCTAGTTTGTGATTTACCTTCTCTCGTCTAAAAAAATTCAGGCATAAAGCGCGTATGCGTCACGATCCTTCTCCCGACCAGGAAAGATGTATAATTATTTGTTATTCTACATTTCTGCGTCACCTTGTGATCACAGATTGTCTTTTGAAAACCGTTTACGTTACGCGCGTATGCGTCACGATCCTTCTCCCGACCAGAAAGGATGTATAATTATTTGTTATTCTACATTTCTGCGTCACCTTGTGATCACAGATTGTCTTTTGAAAACCGTTTACGTTACGCTGTACTCTCTCAAGCGCCACTTAACATAATATCCTGCATATTGTATAATGGCTGAATTGTATCATATTCCAGAACGACGAATTTTTTTCAGAATGCCGTGCAAGATTATTTCGTGGTATTAATGTTAAAGATGATGAGCAATATAACTTAAATAATAATGGCACAAAAAATTACAAATTTCCGACTTGATTCTGACTTGTCCACATGAGTGTCTTGTTACAAAAGACTACATGATAATTAAAAATGAGGACAATATAGCATAAAATAAAAATGGCTCTTATACATGACTGTAATATTAAGCTTTCCTGTCCTTATGCTACATGTTGCATGGATATGGTGGATGGTTTGTAAACGACACGTAATGAACGGTGACCAATAATTATTCCATGTTTTCTACGAGACGACTGCGATTCTAACCCTGATTGTAGCAATATTAAATTCAGCCAATGATAATTAGAACTGCCCGATATGTCAACTTGCGCAAAATTAGGTCTGGTCAGATTTCGGCGACATTAAAGATAATGTTACTTCGATTATAAACGCAAATTTGACGCCTTGCAAAAGTCCTGCATAACAGTTATCAACTAGCCGGCTTTACTTCTCCGTAAAACAACGTTAAATATTGTCATCGCAAAATGTGATTTTCCCGCTAGCCTAGTTTAAATTTGACATTTTGTATGTCTTAAGTACATGTATTATGATTTCTTATGTCATTTAAGTTTTTGTTTGCGCCCGTATGTAATGTTATAGATGCCTGTGCCGGTCATTTTAAATTCAATGGAGATAATTTTCTCCATCCGACTTTTCTGCTTTTGTTGAAAAAATGTTTCGTTGATGAAGTTGCAGCCAATTCATTACTTCTGAGCTATAGTAAAATCGTTGCCACTGACACGTCTTTGACATCTCACTAACTATAAGCAACAGAAACACGTATTTCCGTAGCTCGACAGATTTCCTGCATTCACAGTATCCAATTGATGGCCGAGAAACAGAATTTCTCTCCACGCCATTTGAGGAATTTAAGATGGTGTCTCGCAATATATTCGATATCGATCCTTCTGCGTACAGCTAGGTTCATCAAATCCGCGAGCACCAACGTTATCTATCAAAACCGAATATCCTGCTAATATGTTTTGTTTTTACGCTGTTTGTATACTTTAATGAAGCATATTTATTTGATATTTGCTCCTATTTGATTTATGTTCATCTAATTAACGTCTCTAACTATAATCAAGATTATTGCGTAAATTATTGTAGGAAGCATTTTTTGTGTTGTTGGTGTAGGCTTGTGTGAAACCGACCTTGCGTTAAACTAGTACATTTACGAAGGTATGACTATTTATAATGACCCGCCTAAATCTAAATACTTTGATTTTCTAAAAATATATTAATTTACCTTTTTATTTAAGGATATTGTTTTACCTCATGACTGTTTTAGGGTGTTGGCTGTAATTATTAGGCCACCAATGTTCCTGAAATAACTGATCTAGCTGGAATTTGTCGCTCTGCATTTCTATCTAAACTTTCTGAAACATTGCAATTTTATTAGATTTATATTTTTGCTATGTTATTACTGTTATTTTTCGAAAATCGCTTATTGAACATGCGGCGGTATTTTGTTCTTTAGGCGAATTCGAGTTGCCTGATTAATGGAAGCTGAGCATTGCCGTATAATCTCTCGCGAGTGTCCGTTCCATATACCAATGAGCAATTAAATTGATCTGGAATCTGATTCATATCTGTCGATTAAGGTGAGTTTTGACATCCTCGTATATAATGCTCCATGGAATAGATATGGCCTGATCTAAACAAATGCATGGCATTTAATTATACGTTATTGATTTGCCCTCCAATTAAGCCGGCAGGTGTTATACTCCTGTGGTATTTGTAAAGGGTACATTTATAGCTGCCTACCATTTTATTATTTAGGTAGCAAAAATTTAATTTTAATTTGTGCCAAAATTATATATTATGTTTAGTTCACTGTAGGGTTTTACTTGTATCCAAATAAAATAACCGAGGAATTTTGCATTATTTCACAGCATGGTGATAACAGCGTGTTTTGCTAGTACTACATGTAATCCGCAAATTTCTTGAGAGCATCTGGCAACGGAGTCTGGCTAGTATTGCCAACGCGGTGTTATGTTTCGTTTTGTTTTTTATTACGTATCGTTAAAGCATGCACCACTATTCTTTGGCTCCAGAGAAAATTTATATATATTTCAGTGACCAATAGTTCCATTTGTGTCGTGTAACAGAACTGCGTCAGTTTATCTGCCCTAAATTCTTATCTCGGGCTATTGCTATTACGGTGACAGACTGCTGTTTTACTCTTGCGTTTCGGGCTCTACTGAAACTGTATGTGCAGAAGTGGCTCGTTTTTCTTTTTGACATACCTCATTAATTTTACTGTGTCCACGAGATGTGTTGCTAATTCCAATCCATTGCAAACATGTATTTCGAGCTTTTGTTTTGTGGTATAATGTGGCATGCAATATATATTTAGGAGATAACTGAGTTTCCTTCCGATGCACAACGAGTCAGCGTTTACCTAACGCGTTACGTTCGTGCTAAACTATTTTTCGTTGCCTTTTTTCTCGGTGTCGTCTGACATTCTACGTGCCACGAAGAAAATGAAGCGTTTTTTCTGGTTTTGCTGTTGCAGTGTTACAGTCATATTTATTTAGGAGATGACTGAGATTCCTTCCTATGCACAACGAGTCAGCGTTTGCCTAACGCGTTACGTTTGTGCGAAACCATTTTTCGTTGCATGCTTTCTTGATGTCGTTTTTGACATTCCACGTGCTACGAACAAAACCAACCGTTATTTCTGTTCTACTGTCGCGGCGTCAGATTCCTCGTGTGTACGCGAAATTTTTTGATAATATCACCGGTGTTGATGCGAAATCCGGTGTTACACTGACGAAAAACTATTTTTATATGAAAATTGAGATGTGCACATATGCTCATCAGTCTTTAATCATGATTCTTGCACGTGTGAAATTTATTTCAACGTGCGAAATGTAGTGGCTTATCTGAACAAAAGATTTCAATCTTTTGTGCAAACTAGGCCCAGATTGTAAATGTATTAGCGAATTACCTGGTCTTCTTCGATGTGATATGACTTGTATGTTCTGGCCGTTGATTTTTATGATTTGCATGCTTACAATTCGTTTTTTCAATAAAATAACTGTGTGCAACTTCGTGTTGCATAATTAAATGATCATGGTTTTAAGTGACAAGTGATTGTTTCCGGTTCTTCTTTATTTGGATAATTATCGCGACTACGTTTCGGGTCTCTTAGTCAGTCCACACCACGTTAGAGTCATGAAAGAAGCTGTGAAAGCAAGTGTCTAATTCAGTTTAAAACGTTTCAATTATGCTATTTTTTGTTACCTTTTAATAGCTTAGTAAAGTTTCATTAGATAGGTGTGAGTTATGTATGGGTGGGTGTCTTTAGCTCCTCATTATTCAGTTAAATATTATTAAACGCACTTGTACATTGAACTGTGTGTAAATACATTGGGTGAATTTTAATTTACTTTTTGCGCGTGATAGACTAATTGCTTTTTTGTATTATTATCATCGTGTTACATGGTATAATTAAGGGTGGTCGTAGCGTTACATTACTTTACTTTACTTTTTACTGCGGCTGGCTCCTTTTAGAGGATAAGCCGGCTCCATTGATATCCCGGATTAAACCTCTCCATGCCGGGCGGTTGGCAGCCATTTCGGAACATAAAGAGGGCCAATGACGCTCCCAGTGACGCGGACCATAAACATTGCGTAAACCTAGGAGTTCCAGGTCCGATTTGATTGTTGCAAGCCATGTCTTCAGTTGTCCACCTCGGCGGCGGCGCCAGTTTGCACATTGAACCGGGGTCATCACCTGCCGTACCATTTCGTCTTCGGGTTTGCGTAGTACGTGCCCGAACCATTGAAGTCGACGATGTTGGATCCAGACGGATAGTTGCATGATGTCACCGCATTGGTGACGAACAGATGCGTTCGACACTCGGTCCATCCATTTTGTCTTTGTGATGTACCTAAGGCACCAATGGTCGAATACTTCGAGCTTTTTGGAGTCCTCAGAACGTAATGGCCAAGTCTCACAGCCATACAGTAGCACAGGCCGAACAGTAGCCTGGTAGACTCGGATTTTTGTTTTGAGGCTGATTTCACTTCTTCTCCAAAGTGAGTTCTTCAATTGTAAGAAAGCAAGTCTGGCACGGTCGATGCGTGTTCGGACTTCATTCTTTGCTTGGCCAGTTGGAAGTATTTTTGAGCCAAGGTACGTAAAATCGTCGACTGTTTCGATTGGGCTGTCGTACACCGTGAGCTGCTCATCAGATGAAGATACACCGATGGCGAAGGCTTTCGTTTTGTCGGCATTGATTTCCAGACCAACGGCTGATGAAAACTGGGCCACTTGATCCAAAACGGCTTGCATGCTCCCAAAGCTGTCAGCAAGGAGAACAACATCGTCTGCGTAATCAACATCCGTCAGCCATAGGTTATTTGATACTTGAACGCCTCGGAACTCAGTTAGCGCGTTGCTCAGAATCCAGTCAACCGCATAATTGAACAATATGGGTGACAAGGGACATCCTTGTCGAACCCCTGTGTGCAGACTGAATTCATCCGATTCTTCTCCGTACACACGTACTCTGGCTTTGGTGGCTGCATAGTAGGCCTTGATCAGATTGACGAGTTTTATGGGCATACCGTCGAGCAGCATGATGTTCCATAGGGAGTCGCGATCAACAGAGTCAAAAGCAGCTCGGAAAGTCAATAAAACAAGCGACGGTTGGTTGTTGAAATTCGTTGCGATGTTCCAAAACTCGCCGTAATGTAAAGATCTGATCAACACAGCCTTTGCCTGGGCGGAATCCACCCTGATTGGGACGGGTACGGACATGCCGCTCATTGCAGAAGCGGTTCAATAGAATCGACGCCAACAGCTTGGATGCGGTGTTGAGAAGACTGATACCACGGTAGTTTTCACACCTTGATCTATCACCCTTTTTGGGAAACGGTAACAGGATTGACATTCCGAAGTCTGACGGGCATGCTTCTTGTTCCCAGATAGAAGAGAACAGTCGATGGATTGATGGCAGTAGTGCGCCTATACAGGCCTTGTAGATCTCTGCAGGAATTCCATCTTCACCGGGGGATTTCTTGCTCTTCATGCGCTGGATGGTCATAGCGATCTCAACCTCGGTTGGGGAAGAGCAGTCCACATCGTAGCTGGGTGTAGATGTTGCAGGTGGTTGCGGTGGGGAGCGGCCACTGTATGGTCGGTTCAATAACTGCGAAAAATGTTCAACCCATCTTGCGATTTTGCCATTGACATCAGAAATCAAGTCTCCTGTTGCGCTGCGTAGAATAGTCTCTGCATTGCGCTTACCGGATGCTTTACGTATAAGACGGAAGAGACCCCCGAAATCACCGACGTTTGCAGCCGATTCCATGGCGGAAGCCATTTCATCCCAGTACTGCTTACGGTCAGCCCGAGCAGACCTCGTGGTTTCACGTCTCAGGTGGCGATAATTAGGCGCGTTATTCATCCGGGCATCTCTTGCTTTTTGTGACGCCCGCATCGTGCGTTCAGAGATCCAGTCTTTATGGTGACTTTTGATGGTTCCGAGCGTTTCAAGCGCAGCTTGCTGAGTAGAGAGTTTCAAGTTATTCCATTGATGCTCCACATTGGTTTTATCTACGGCATGAGTTCCACCGTCAGCGGCAGTCAACTTTGCAGTGATTGAGGCAGATAGCGCTGTACAACGGGATGGGTCCGTTAGGGCAGCAACATTCAGGCGTTTCGTAGGTTGACGGCGCCGTCGGGACTTGAGATGAAGCCTCAATTTGGCACGTACTAGAGTGTGGTCGGACCCTCCTCGGCTGCCAGTTTCAGCTCCTCGGTATGACCTGCAATCTTCGACAGAAGACATCCAACGCGACCGTACCAGAATGTAGTCGATCTGATTGGCTGTGTGACCATCGTTTGAATACCAGGTGAGCAAATGCTTCCGAGGGTGTTGGAAACGCGTATTGGTAACGCACATATGGTTGACTTCTGCAAAGCTGATAAGTCGTGCTCCGTTCTCGCAGCGCTCACCTAGACCAAACTTTCCCAGTATGTGTCTGGTGGATGAGTCAGAAGGTCCTGTTCGTGCGTTCCAGTCACCAGCAACAAATAGTATGTCACCTCTGGAAATTCCGTTGATGGTCTCTTGCAATTGGTCGTAGAACTCATCTTTCACATCTGAATCAGCTGCGAGGGTTGGTGCGTAGACGGCTACGACTGTGATGTTAAAAGGTTTCCCTCTCAGTCGGACCGTTGCGATCCTCGGTGATACGGGATTCCAAGCCAGCATGGCTCTCTGCGCTGTAGGACCAAGTAAAATGGCTACACCGTGTTGTCCGGACCCGTCAACTGGTCCGCTGTGATGCATCAAGTATGTTGATTCTGCCGACGGTACTTTTATCTTCGTTGATCCCGTGCCGGGCAGTCGGACTTCAGACAGGCATGCAACTTCAATCTGGTAGTCATATAAAGATTTGGCCGTGATTGCTTGGCTGCCGATATCAAGCAATGTTCGAACATTCCAACACCCGAAATAAATAGGTGTTTTCGCGCTGATAAAACCAGATAGCTTTTCACTTGACACCCTAGCCTCTGGGGGAGCACAGGGCGCGTCGCTTGCCGGGGACGCCGTAGCATGAACGGTATTCATAGATTGTGACATTTTCATGGAGTTTCTTGGGAATTTGGTACAAGTGGTGTCCCCTCACCACTCGGCTTTTTGATCGAGGACGCACCTCTAGCCTTTGCACATCCAAGCGCAGTCTGCAAGGCAGCAGTAAGTTGCATGGTTGCCGGTGGCTGTTGAGAGCTCATTCGCCATTCGGAAGTACGGGGTACTGTCCAGGAGTCCATGTAATCCTGTGGCTGTTGTCCCCTTTTGTGGCGGGGAACACACGCCGAGTCATGGTGCCGTCGTCGGGCTCATGTGGTATTTTATAGGAGATCCGATTGCCGGTCGGAAATCCACCACGCCCTGGTGACACCACCGCCATAGCCCCGTTAGCCCATGTACGACCGATCATCGAAACATGGTTGACACCGTCGTACCGCGTTGAGGAGG
>JAQBSW010009823.1:0-27002 GCA_029291075.1 Eudiplozoon nipponicum | reverse complement strand
AGAGCAATTAGTAAGTGGACTGAATGAGTGTAATTTAAAAGATAGGTCAGAGGAACTTAAGTGTTCCAAATAAGATGATCACACCACATATATGGATTGTCCGGGCATGGCATCTCAGAGGCTCTGTCTCTTCTGGTAGTGACCAAAAGGCCTTTACAAAATTTGGCGACCGCGCCAGGATCCTCTATGCGGAAAGATGTGATGTTGATGATCGCTTTCGCCGCAGTTCTATGGATAGCAATGTTAAGCTCAACATGTACAGACCTGAAAACCATTCTGAATGGGTCGAAGATGCTAAATTTTATTTTAAACTAAAACGAATGACTGACCTTATAGAAAAGTTTGCCTTGGCCTGGTGGTGTTTGCCTGAGCCTTTAAAAAAGAATCTATTTATACTCAGGAAATTTGTTTTGGAGGACGAACATGAAAATGCATTTGAGATTCTAGTCGAAGAACTTCATGGACGATATCAACCCGAGAGGATTGAACGGATGACTGACTTGTTACGTCAGGAAAAGATGGGAAATCAACTTCCATCTGAATTTTATGAAAGACTTATTTCAAAATCCATCGGGCTTGATATTTCTGAGGAAGCTTTAAACAGTATATTTGTAGAAGAATTGCCTACTAGACTAAGAGCCACTTTGGATATTTTTGATTTAATGGAACTAGAGTGGCCAAAGAAGCTCAAAGGGTTGGATAAAGTATTGTAACACGCGGCTCCGCGCTACAACCCAAGGATGTTCAATTTTGACAAATATAGTACTCTTTAAGGTCAACTAGTCTAACTCTGTTCTTACACAATATTTCCCTTAACTGTGATTTTAGAAACAATCTCGTTTAGTTTCAAGCAGTTTTAATTGACATTTTTTGAACTGCAATACGCAAGGAACATGCAGTGGATTATAGTGTCATAGTGGATTTATTTCTCTCAGTTGGATTATTCGCAGTTTATGAAATTGATTTACTTTTCGCATTTAACTGTATCTATCCGAATTTCAGAGTACAATGGATTATTATAATTTAAAAAAAGTTAAAACCATAGCAAACAGTGAACTAATTATTTGTGAAGTTTTTTCATTGAAATTTTTACACGATTTTAATCCATTTATCCTCAGTGACAACATTTACCAGTGACTATATTCATATCATCAAGTATTTTCAATCGGTTACATATATTCATTTCAATTCAGACATTTGTGAAAGAATAATTGCTTGTGTGTAAGACATTCAACTTTGTAAACAGTGTTCATTTTGCTGCCGTCCAGAGCACGGACAATTTTGTTTAACTGTGACTTGTGCATAAGACATTCAACTTTGTGAACAGTATTTCGTCCTTTTTTCGTCTAGAGCACAAACAATTTTGGTTGTCTGTGACTTGTGTATAAGACATTCAATTGTGCTAAAAGTGTTTTCAATTTAGTGCCATCTAGAGCACGGTCAATTTGGACTAACTATGAATTTTACATGCAACGTTATTTACAATACATTTGTGATCATTCGTATTAGCCTTCTCAAATCACCCATCGGGAAAAGACCGGGGATTGATCATAAAACAGATCTCAACAGCCGATACCAGTAATATGTAGGAAGACAATAACCCCGCAAAAACTGCCTACAGTATATTGCCAGAAGGAACCTAAGGTGTATGCAGTAACAACAGATTCACGCCTGGAGCAGCAACTCAGAGGACTCTCATAGAGACTCTTGACCGTAGAGAATGAATTAAGTACCCTCCGCAGGGATGTGAGTTGGATAAAAACTAATAGGGAAAGTTCCAACAGAGGTAGGGTGAATTGTCGGATTCGACGTTCAACTTCCAAGCATTGGGGAGGCGAATCGCGTAAGGGTGTTCAAGGACCACGCGTGTGGTGCATTTCGAATTGTTAAATACGCCGAATTCGGAAGGTGTCAGGAGGGGGGATGCAAGTCTTCAAAGTTGGGTGGTCCCCGATGGAAAGGAAGTACTCTTCCTTGCTATTGAAGAAGGTTGCTATTGAAGAATTTAAGCGATTGAGAGAAGAAGGAATTTGTAGGCGTTCAAATTCCAACTTTGCATCCCCAATAGTGGTTGTTCCCAAACCTGAACCAGGTCAATGGAGGGTTTGTGGTAACTATCGTCTATTGAATTCGGTAACGAAAGGTGATTCGTATCCTCTACCGAACCAGAGTACTTTGCTCAGGGATATAATGGGGTATGAGGTATATACAACGTTAGATCTGCAGAAGGCGTACTATCAAGTACCTATGGAGGCAGAATCTATACCGCTCACAGCAGTGCGATTCCCTGGAGGAGGATCGCATGAATTCTTATGTATGCCTTTTGGTTTGAAGAATGCAAGTCAGACATTCTATCGTCTGACGGAGGAAGTTGTTCAAGACTGTCCATTTGCTAGAGTATATATATATGACATCGTTATATATAGTCAATATAGGGAAAAACACCGGGAGCACTTGGATACAGTTTTATCTAAACTGGAACATTATGGATTGGTAGTAAAGCCAGAAAAGAGTAGAATTGGTTGCTCTACTGTAAAACTTCTTGGACACGCCATTTCCAAGGATGGAATCAAACCCTTGGAAGATAAGGCCAAGCGACCAATGATGTGCCAGTACCCAGAACTGTACGGCAATTGCGTAGATTTTTGGGTATGATTAGCTATTATCGTCGTTTCATACCAAGTTTAGCTGGAATTTTGGGGTCGCTAACTCGACATTTAGTTCGTGAACGGAGCACGATCAAGAAGTCCTGGCCTATTAATTTTAGCCAAGACGACAAGGAAAAATTCCAGAGGGCCAAAGATCTGTTAAGCCAAATTACCACATTAGCACCTGTGGATTGGAATAAGCCGTTTGAGCTGGTCACAGATGCTTCCGATGTAGCCATAGGGGCAGTGTTACATCAAAGGGATAATGGTATAGTCAAGCCAATTGGATTCTATAGTCGGAAACTCCAAGATCGCGAGAAGCGATATGATACGCTTGGAAAGGAGTTACTAGCAGTTTATTCTGCAGTGTTGCATTTTGAGCACTACCTAGATGGACATCAGTTTATGATATTAACTGATCATAAACCGTTGCTGAGTATCCTTGGGAAAGCGAATAGGCTAAATTATTCTCGACGGGTGAATTCACAAATAACCCGACTCGCAGAATTTGATTTTACCATTAGTCATATCTCAGGAAAAGATAATGTGGTGGCAGACACTCTCAGTAGACCAGACGTATCAGATGAAGATATGATTCGTTCAGAGTCACTCGTATGCTCTATTGTATCTTCTAATGATTTTGTCCAGCAATTGATGGAAGCACAAGGTCTTGATCCTTTAGTAGCTGTGTTAGAAAAGAATCCTGCATATACACGCAGGAAGATTGGAGATAAGTGGTTATTATGTGAAATCTCCAGGAGCCAACCTAGACCTTATGTACCGCTAGAATTAAGGTATAAGGTAATTCAGCAGCTACATGAATTCAGTCATCGTTCCATTAAGGCAACTATCAGAATGGTTACTGATAGATATGTATGGCTAAAGATGTCGAAAGATATAAGAGCCTGGGTAAGGACATGTTCCCGGTTTCAAACTTGTAAAGTTTGGCGTCATACCAAAACTGAAATTAAAACGATTGGTATACCAGCGGGTCGGTTCATGCATGTTCATATTGATATAGTAGAAATGCCTGAGATTTCCGGCCAAAAGTATTTACTCACGATGGTCGATCGGTTCAGTCGTCAGTTTGAGGTAGCAATCCTGAAGGGCATGACAGCTCAAGAGGTCTTACTTATGTTCTTGCATAATTGGGTGTCGCGATATGGTGTACCGGTAAGGGTAACTACTGATCGTGGTAGTCAGTTTATGTCTGAACTGTTTATCAGATCATTGAATACAATGGGGATAGAAGTAAGACACACATGTGCTTATAATCCCAGAGCCAATGGGATGGTTGAGAGATTGCACAGGGAGCTGAAGGCTGCATTACGCTGCACCGGTGGATCCAGTTGGATACATGATTTGCCCATAGTTTTGCTGGCAATGCGAAACAGATACAGAGTTCAGTTAGGAACATCCATAGCAGAACTTGTTTATGGAGAGCCATTGAGGTTACATAGAGATCTTCTAATAGAAGCTCTAAGTTGTCTCGATTGGGCCTCTAGTTCAGTAGATTGGTTTGTTGGAGCATTGAGAGATAAAATGAGTCGTTTAGCTCCAACCAAAACTAGAAGTCCAAAGTCCAAATGCTATGTATCTTCAGATTTAAAGCTGGCATTGCATGTATACATAACTAACGAAAACAGACAGAATTGTCTGACTCCATTCTATAAGGGGCCATATAAAGTCAATCATATGACTGAGAAAAATGCATTTATAGAAGTAAATGGCACTGTAGAATGTGTAACACTGGATCGCTGAAAAAAGGTTTCATAGATATATTCTACACAATGTAGCATACATACACCCCCCCGACAGTGAAAATTAGTACACAATGAAGGGGGCTAACCTTACAGGAAGTGTTATTGCTCTGTCATGCCGTGTAAAGACTGATTTTGGCTCTGTCAACACTGATACTGGTTTCTCTATCTCTAGCGTTCTTGGACGGATGGTTAGGTCGAAGTGTTCGAGAAAGTCACGTCCAATGATGTTTCATGTCGTGTTGGCGATGATGAACGGATATTTGAAACATCATTTTGAGTTGGAGAACGAGATTGTGTGTACTCGTACCCCAAACGTCGCTATGTTGGAGCCATTCGCGCAGGTCAGACTGCTGGTGTCGACTGGGTGGGTGGGTTCGAGATAATTGTGGCGTAGTGAGCTTACATCTGATCCAGTGTCTATGACAATTCATTCGCCAGAGATTGCGTCACGGATGAGAAAGTATGTTGATAGTGGCAACCGGCGATGAGATTGATTGCTGGCATTTGGGCGTTTGAAGCATGACTTAATTGGAGCCGTCGCTGTAAAGACAATAGTTTGATTGCGCTCTACCGCGAAGGCAACGTGCTTCGAGCCATCAGACGTGGAGCGGCCAACAATTTGGGGTGCTCAGCCTCTGCTGCCGCCGAGGAGGCTGACTCCACCCGTCTTCCGAACCTTCCATGGGCGGATCCTCCTGAGTTGTTGAGGGTGACCGCGCCCATTTGAACGTCGCGTCTGTGCGCGGGTATGTGCAGCCGTTTCCGAGGCAATAACGTGTGTAGTGGCCTTCATTGAAAGTGCTTGAATTTCTCAAAATCTAGCTGTTTATTAATTCCTTACTGGCTGTGAGTTCGACGAACCGGGGCACCATAATGTAGGGGTATTTTGCGGAGTTGCTTTCTAGTTCGTGATTTTTTACCCCTACTACATATCAATGGTGGCCATTATTACTACCCGTGCACCCAATCAGTCTCTGATCCCTTTCGGATGGTTGATATGAGAAGACTGAAGAAAGGTTTCATAGATATATTCCACACAATGTAGCATATATAAATATAATTCACTGTTAATCCGAATTGAATGAGTTGGTTGGCAATAATACAGATTTTAATGCAAAAGTATGTTTTAAATACCGTTCACAATTAAACTAAATTGTCCGTCTTCTAGACGGCAAAAATAAAAGTGATTTATGTCTATAAAGTGAAATGTTTAGCACAAATGTCTGGATTGGAATGAATATAGTCAAATGATTGAAAATACATGATAATATGAACATAGTAAAATGATTTATGTTTATAAAGAAAATGTTTTACATACAATTGGTTATTCTTACACAAATGTCTGGATTGTAATGAGTAGTCAAACGATTAAAGATACATGATAATATGAGCCTAGTAAAATTATTTATGTTCATAAAGGAAAATGTTTTGTGTAAACCGTTTAAAGATTTAAATGACAAACAACTCACAAATGTTTAACTCCTTGTTTTTTATAGTAAACAATCAATCATTTTCATAGTAACGAATAATCAGATTTAATGAGATAAATTCACTGACACAATAGTCCACCGCGTGATCCTCTCGGATCGCGCGCGGTTCTGTCTATTTTATAAAAACACTATTAATTACAAATAAAATTGCAGTTCAAGAAATATCGATTAAAACTGCTTGAGACTAAAGAGATTGTTCCTAAAATCACAGCTAAGAGAAATATTGTTTAAGGACAGAGTTAGAATATTTGACCTTAAAGAGCACAGCGTTTGTAAAAATTTGACCTTCGTTGGGTTGTAATACGGAGCCGCGTGTTACAGTTTATTTGGACGGAGGAGGTGACTGACGAACATTCACCGAAGTACCCAGAAGTTGAGGCGAGATGTGACTCAGAAATTGGTGAGAAAAACGAAGAGTCGAATAAATATGTTAAAGAAGTAAAGATTAAGACTAAGACAACTGAGAATAAAGAACAATGCGATATGAATATGAAATCTGGTGAAGTACCAGCACAACTTGTTGAAACTCGGTCTGGAAGAATCATCAAGAGACCGAAGAATAAATAAAACATCATGAATGGTTAATCATCTTAAACATGAGTGTGTATGTAGAGGTTAAATTAATTATTGGACACCAATTAACCTCTCATATAAAAATAAATCAATTTTTATTTTTGGACGTTTGATGTTATCGCTGGTTTCGTAAAACAATATTGTAATTTTTGAAAAATATTGTAATTTTTTTTGGAAGTTATTTTGTTCATATTGTCGAAGTTTTGGACTTGTCTTGTCGAAGGAAAATGAGAGAGTTTTGATCTGAGTTTCTGAATTGCATAAGCGGGACACTGCGTGGTTCCATCTCCGATTCTTTGTGAATAAAACTTTGTAATCTTCTGGTCGATTTGTTCTTCTTAATTATCAGCGAAAAGAACCACAAATTTGCTTTGGGTATTTAACGTAAATATTTGTTTTAAGGTCTCAATCATTCTGGTTCAATATCCTGTGGATATCAGCGTATCCGGGTAAGATTACTTATTTAATATAATATAAAAATTGCAAGTAATTTAATAATATTATGTCTGGTTTATTAAATACTGAGGATACAGAGCAGTTGGCTAGTGGACTTAAGGATTGTAGCTTAAGAGATAGTTCAGAGGAACTTAAGTGTTCCAAGATAGATGATCATTCCGCATATATGGATTTTCCGGGCCTGGCATCCAAGAGACCCCCTTATGGTAGTGACCTAAGGGCCTCTACAGCAAACTATATTCATAACAATTGATTGTTCATTACTTGAACAATAAGCCCACTGATTAGTCAGTCTTAATCCAATATTCTTAATATTTTACTGGAGCTAGTTTCACTTTCCAATTCATACAATTGCCTTTTCCTGCTATTAGCTAATGCTGTTTTTCAAATCGGTCCAAAATATTTTTCAACAGCTTTTCCTTCATAATATTATCTCTAGATTTAATTTCGATAGATTCCCTATTTAATCTCGGCACCCTATTACGACTACATATTGCAATGCTTTTGAATTCTTCCAAGTTGATAGTATGTCCATTCTCCACTTCATGACGAGCAAGATCAGCTTTATCAATATGTCCATACTTACAGGCAGTTTTATGTTCATCTCTTCTTACTTTGATTGGGCGCGTGGTCTCACCAACATACTTGAGCGGCAGTCATTGCATGGAATCTTATACACTCCTGATGTTTTTAATGGTTTATTCTTTTCGTTTTGGTTTAGGAGTATAGTGCCTATTTTAGGGGACTGTTTTAAAATGGTACTTGTTTTGTATTTTAAAGCTAATTATTTCAATTTTCTTCTTAATATAGTGTCCGGTAACACCATGACCTTCCACTCATCCTGCTCCTTGCCTCAAACTAGGATTTTTTCAGGATTTCCATCATTGTTGCATCTATTGCATAAAGAGGGTAACCATTAGCCTTGAATATATTGCGTAGTCTACCTAATTCTAACTTCCTATGCTTTATATATGTTAAAATAAGGTTTCTTAATGTTAATGATTTTAGATTCCGACTTTCGTACGATACGGGTGATTAGACTTGAAATTAAAGAGGATTCCTGAATAAGTGTCCTTCCTATAAATATCTCTTCGCAATTTCTGACCAATTCTAATTAATTTGACATCCAAAAATGGTAATTCACCTGATGATTCCCTTTCTAAGATAAATTGGAGTTCGCCCATTCGATTAGCTAAATTTGAGAAATTTACCATTTCATTATCACCATGGTCCCAGATTATTAATATGTCGTCCAAGAAACGTAGGTACTATTTTGGTTTCAGTGGAGTCTTATCCAACAGATTATTTTCCAAATAATGCAAAAACATATTAGCTATTGGGACCGACAAAGGTTGTCCCATTGGAGCGCCTCGAATTTGTTTATAAAATTCCTTCCGAAATTTAAAATAAGTGGAGGAAATACAAATACGCATCATCTTCATGACGTGTCCAATCGTCATTTCGCTTCCTTCTAATATTAAGGGGTGATCAACTAGAAGACATCTAAAACAATCCAGAGTCTCAGGTATCGTTATATTCGTGTACATACATACTAAATCTAAGCTTAATAATCTATTCTTTTCATCTAGTACAAATTTATCAACAATTTCATCAAAATGATATGAGTTTAGCAAGGTATGTTCTAAGAAATAGGATATTTTCTTATTCTATGGCACAAAATCTTAGAAATTTTATATGTTGAGGAGTGTTGTTTGTGCACAATAATTCTTAAAGTATTACCCGGCTTATGCACTTTAACTAAACCAGAAACTCTGGGTGCAACTGTATCTCTTTGAATGAGAGTGTTACCATGTGTCGAATCCAATTCCTCACTAGCAATCATATTATTGATTAATAATTTTACTTTCCCTTGTAACTTATCAGTAGGGTCTTTTGTTATTTTAGTGTATACTTCAGCATAACTTAACTGTTCTATCATTTTATTGTTATAATCGGATGGATTCATCAAGACTGTAGCTCCTCAGTTAACATCCGCCTTTAGACATATAACATTTATTGATACTTAATCCTTTCTGAGACGTTTAATTTCATATTTAGGCTTAAATTTATCCTCTTGGTGTGTTAAAACCATTGAAGCAACGTCTAATACAAATTTTACCCTATCTTTATTCGAAAGATGTCGCGCCGTTCTGACAGCCTCTGTAATTAATTCATTTATAATCAATTTTTCATTTGGAATAGCCATGTTTAAACCACGGTTAAGTAGTTCAACTTGATCATTCTTAATATTTAATGTTGATAGGTTTACTATTCTATTAGTCATGATCAAATTATCACTTTCTTTGGGTTTGTAAATTCATAAGTAAGCTAGTGTTTTATCATTTCTAATTCTTACATGTTTTATTTCACTATTGCGGGCTTTATCACTGAAATCCTCAATGCTTTTAAAACCATATGCGTGAAAAAGTGACGTTTACATTGATCTTAATTTAATTTTCTCCTTAGTTAGTATAATCCTCCGTTTAACTAAATCACGAAGCAAGGTTTTTATAGTATTTATACAAAGGTCATGCTTAAGAGACATGTTATAAGCATTTAAAATAAAATTTAATTTAAAACGAAAACATTTAGGAATAACATCATGTTTTAAACAAATACTTAAAAGGGAAATATTTGACCCTTGCCTCACGAGTTGTTGTTTCACCAGTGTATATTCATTATACCATTTAACGGCGTTGCAGATATAATTCCATGTTAGATGCTTCTTCAATGAAGATTGTTTTTGCGAACCTGGATTAATTGAAATTACCTGATCAGCGTTTTGAATAACGCAGTAGTTTTCTTTTCTTGAGATAATTCGACTAAACTTATGGATAGTCTTCATCAGTCGCATCATTCAGAAAAGGAAAATGCAGTCATTTGTTTTGTAAATGCAACGTGGTGCATGTATCTATGAATCCAAACATGTTTCGTGGCATTTGAACGTGAATCGCAGATGTTTGCGCTGTCTAGTCGCTTTGTTGTTTTGTAACACGCGGCTCCGCGTTACAACCCAATGAAGTTCAATTTTTAAAAATAAAGTTATCTTTAAGGTCAAAAAGTCTAATTCTGGTTTTACTCAATATTTCTCGTAACTGTAATTTTAGCAAAAATCTCTGTTAGTTTCGAGCTGTTTTAATTGAGATTTCTTGAACTGCAAATTTAATTGTAATTAATAGGGTTGTAACGACACAAATCAATGGCCGACATATTGCGTAAATTAAATTCAAATTTATTTACGTTGCACCAATGAGAAAAAAGCGAAATTGCCGTTTAACCACGTTTAACCAATAGTGTGCAAGTAGACATATTGCATGCTATTTAAGCACGGTAATTTACCATGCAAGTCAGTTGTGTCGTATGTGCGTTCTGCCTCGTGTTACACATGTGCGTGCTGTCGGCTGTCAATACCTACGCTGGATATTGATTTGTTTCACCAACAATTGGCAACATTCGTGACTCACCGTGTTGCTCTTCAACCAGCAAGACGAGCCAATTAATGCAGAACTTCAACCAAGTTGTCCACATCGTGATAACAACAGCAGGAACCACAACCAGAGTCCACCCAAGGAACAGAACATCAACTTACATATATATAACTTACGAGAACGCCGCCAAGGCCCTGCTTAAGGGCCCCCATATCAGTAACTAATCTCTATTCAGAGCACCTTAACCGAGTTTGTAACGTCGTACGGCATTTACTTGAAGCCGGGGCGTTTACAAAATTGGCGACCGCGCCAGGATATTGATTATTGTTCTGATTTTTTTGGTATAAATAAAATTGACTTCCTTTTTCATCTATTTGGGATAAATAGATTGACATTTGTGTTTTCTTTACCCTGATCGTGGTTTTCTGGGAAATCTGTTGGGTATATATTCGTGGATTTGTGGGGATAATTATAATACATTGTCATCAAAGGCCAACGGGGCCTCTGTTTATCTTTCCTACGTACAAAACGGCACCGTACATACTGTTCTGCGCTCATTCAACTGTGGAAAATAATAATACATTGGCATCAAAGGCCGACGGGGCCTCTGTTCATCTTTCCTACGTACAAAACGTGCTTTTGTTCTGCGCTCATTCAACTGTGGAAGCTGTTTGTGGGTAAGCGTTTCGTTAAAGTATATTTATATATTTTCATATTGCTTATAAATTTATGCTTTTAAGATCCCGTAAGATTGTTAAAATGTCAGGTCCAATTTTAGATATTGATGTTCCTGTTTGGGATGGAGATAGTGAGCTATTCTTTATGCGCGTAGACTCCGCTTTCTCCCCGTTTCCTGATTCTGACAGTCATCAAAAACTGTCGAAGGTTTTTGCTAAACTACCTTCTGAATTGCAGCGACGGATTTATCCTAAGCTTGAGGCCATTAGGAAGCTACCTAATCCCATTTTGGGCCTACAAAACGAGGTAGAATCCTTGCTTGGACCCACGGAAACTGAGCAGATAATAAACAAATATGCGCAGTTAGATATGCCAAATCTTGGCCCCATAGAAATACTGAGGGAATTACGGAAACGTTGGTATAAAACCAACATTTCTGACCATGAGGCTAAGGTTGTTTTTATTAACAATCTTCCCCAAACATTAAAACTCTTTGCCAGACAGCTCCCCAACACTCTCTCTATAGATGACTTATCTGAGAGATGTGAGTTAGAATATAGGGTTTTGGAACCCAAAGTGAATCCATCATCCTTTTCTTCACCCCCGCAAGATGATAGAATCTCCTCCTTAGAGAGAACAGTGGCGAACATGGCCAAAGTTCTAGAAGGATTGGCCATTACCAAATCGGAGATAAATCATGTGAATGCTCGACCAAAATTCGTTTCCAAGTCAAATTATAATGGTAGGCGGCGATCGAGATCTCCGCAATCATTTAATAAATATGCTCCAAAGAACTGGTGTTATAACCACCAGAAGTTTTTTATGCTTGCCAAGTTTGTCTTTGTCGTTCCGAAGAATTTCCGAATGAGTGTCAATTTCCACAGCTGACGGAGAGGACAACAGACCGCAGGCACAAGGGTGCATCAGTATCGGGAAACGTCTGGCGCAGGAAGTAGAAGACCGTACTTTCTGCACATCAACGGCATCAACGGCGCGACAGGGAAGAAGCCAACTACAATCCGACATCCCTGTCGACTCTTTTCGTCCACGCCGAATTTTTCACATAGAGAACCAAACAGACAATGCCGGTCGCTATCACCAGCCTACTTGTTTGCATGACCCGGCCAAACAGCCAAACGAACTTCTGCACCTTCTTGATTTCAAAACTGGCGAAGAGTACATCGTAGACACAGGTGCGGCAGTCTCAGTTCTCAAAGGTGATTCAATGGCCGAGATGTCGCTAGGCGTTCTTCTCGCAACAGCTACAGGCGAGCCCATACCAACTTATGGCTGCCAATACCGCACACTCAACATAGGTCTACGACGTGAATTTTCCCACAACTTCATCATTGCCAAGGTCTCACATAATATAATAGGCCTTGATTTCCTTCTAAAATTTCGGCTCATTGTTGATCTTGCCAATCAAAAGATCATCGACCCCTCCACCGGACTTGAACAAAGCTTTTGGACACTTGCCTCCGAGCGTTTGGAGTTACAGGTCATTCAGCCAACCCCAGTGCATCATTCAGCAGAGATATCAGCAGCTCTTCGAAAATACAAATCGCTTTTCGATCTCAACAAGTCAGAGCTACGAGTCTCCAACACGATGCATCATATCGTCACAGAAGGACAACCTATTGCACTCAAGAAGCGACCACTGGCTCCTGCTAAGCTGAAAGCTACCCAAGAAGAATTCTCAAGGCTTTTGGAAGAGGGAATCATCAGACCATCGAAAAGTTCATGGGCGTCACCACTGCACTTAGTCTCTAAATCAAACGGATCGTACAGAGCCTGTGGAGACTACCGTAAGCTAAATTCAGTGACAAAATCTGATGCATATCCTATTCCAAATATCAACACTTTACTTGAAAAACTCAACGGCAGCAATTTCTTCTCAGTGATTGACCTCAGACAAGCGTACCATCACATACCGGTAGCACCAGAGGATATCGAGAAAACTGCAGTCATCACTCCATTTGGCCTTTTTGAATATCTTTACATGACTTTTGGACTTAAGTGTGCTACTCAGACATTTCAAAGATTCTTAGACAACATACTTCGCGACGACTCTGCTTATTGTATGTCATATCTCGATGACATGGTATTCAGTCCATATCTAGAATCTCATGCGAAATATCTACGAAATGTCCTCTCACGCTTATCCAACCACGGACTCAAGATCAACTGTGACAAGACGCAGATTGCAACTTCATCCGTCGACTTCTTAGGGCATCGTATCACGGCCCAAGGTATTCAACCGTTGCCGTCAAAGACGAATTCAATCAAGAATATCAAGTCACCAAGGACTTTGAGCGATTTGCAGAAAATCCTGGGAGTACTAAACTATTATCGCAAGTTCCTTCCAGGCCTTTCAAAACAACTTTATCCTTTGTGCAGGCACCTGCGGAACCGAAAAGGACTTAGCAAGAATTCCATCATTGCTTGGTCATCCGAAGACGAGGAATTACTTCGACTTGCCATCAACTCGTTAGCAAATGCCACAATGCTAACGCATCCAGATTTCGAAAAGCCATTTCTACTCACGACAGATGCTTCTGAATTCGCTATTGGAGCCACTTTAGAACAAGAGATCGACGGAGTTCGGAAGCCTATCAGTTTCTACTCGCGTACTCTCCAACCAGTAGAAACGAGGTACGACACTTTCGGCCGAGAACTTCTCGCCATCCACGACGCAGTGCGCCATTTTATCAGCATCATTGGCAGTAGCAGATTTGTTGTTTTCACAGATCATGCACCACTAGTTAGCGCACTTCGAAACGCAACTTCATCTATCGCCAAGTACCCTGCCAGAGTGGAAAGACAGCTTTCTCGTCTAAGCGAATGGCAATTTGACGTCTTTCACGTCAAGGGCAAACAGAACTTCATTGCAGATGCCCTGTCCAGGCCAGACGTCTCTCTACAACCACCTTCGCCGTCACCATTCACTGTCAACTCCGTGGCACTCAGTGAACCTGCACTAACGCCAACTCTCCTGCGAACTGAACAACGCGGTGACATTCACATTCAAAGATCAATAGCCCGTCACCCAACCAAGTTCATATGCCGTCTGTGGGAAGGCTTACCAATTGTTTACTTCACGGGTACGCAGCCCAACAAGCCAGTTCTGCCGACCAGCCTTCAGAGAAAAGTTTTCGATTCAATTCACTCAATTTCTCACCCAGGAAGCCAAGCGACTGTCCGACTTCTTACAGATCGTTTCTGGGGTCACAGACTTAGGCAGAATGTTAAACGATGGGTCTCAGAGTGTGCAATTTGTCAGAAAAACAAGATCACACGACACACTCGTTCTAAGTTGCAACATTTTCGGTCTACTTCTCGCCTAGCCATCGTCCACATCGACATAGTTCATCTGACAAAGGTTCAAGGTTTCAGCTACCTTCTAACTATGATCGATAGATTTACACGGTGGCCTGCGGCATTACCTCTTGGCACCATTTCTGCAGACGAAGTAACTAACGGTTTTATCTCTGCATGGATATCCAATTATGGTGTTCCCAATGAGGTCATCACGGACAGAGGCACTTGCTTCTCATCTGATCGTTTCAAAACCACCTTGCGGTACATGGGATGCATCTTACGCCAGACGACTGCCTACCATCCCCAGGCTAATGGCATGGTAGAGAGAATGCATAGGGAACTCAAAGCTGCTTTAGCATCCTCGTCCATTAATGACAACTGGGTCGATGCACTACCTTTAGTTCTGCTGGCCATGCGTTCCCGTACTCGTGAATCCATTAAAACGTCTGCGTCACAACTCTTGTATGGCATGGATCTACGCCTGCCTAGTCAGCTCCCACGTCTACTACCGGCACAAGATGACCCACAAAACGAAGCTACCCGCCTTCGACTTCATTTCAGTAACATGTCCGAACAGCAGCCGAGACACACGCCTCGTCCAGTCTTCGTTCACCCACAGCTCCACAGCTGCAAGAGAGTACTCGTTCGCAACAATAATGCTGTTGCACCACTACAACCCAAGTATCGCGGTCCTTACCCGATTTTACTCAGACAGCCAAAATACTTCATCATTATGCAAGGCGCTACACCGACATCAGTAAGCATAGACAGGTTGAAACCGTTTATCGAACCACCTGATCCTGAGAGCGTTCAACCTTCTACACACGTCTCAGGCTCCGTCTGCTCACAATCTCAATAACCTGCTTTGTATAACGCGTAATTAATTTTTTTAAACATTAACATAAACTATCAAAATTTTTTTAACCTTTCGTTATTTTTCGTATTTGTCTCACGTGGCATAACCAGCTGTTCTTAGCTAACAATTGTGTAGCATTTTTGAACAGTTCTTTGGTATTATGCCATCTCTGAGGCAATGTTCGTGTACATATTTTTATGCAGTTACCTTTGATTTTAATGTATATATTTTTACATTATAATGTATTTCTCACACATGACATCACACTGCCTATTTTGGTATGACTAGCTACTTAGAGCTAACGCTTTCGTGTAGCAACACTAAGTAGTGATCAGCTTCATATCATGGTACAGGCCACTTTCAATGCATATCTCAACTTTATCAATTGCACAAAGACCACTCTACAAATGTCATGAACACAACGTCGAGCAGTCTAGCTCCTTTGGTCGTATACAAACACATTGACAACGATCATACCTGCTTAGGTTTTTATCTTAAACATGGCAAATTCAGAGGCGATTTACCTCGAAATCTTCACGCTGCGGCTCCAAAAACTTACACTGCTCTATTTTGCCTCACGTGCTATGACCGACCACTAGAGCTAACAATTTGTGTAGCAATTCCTAGTGGTTACCTGGCATCATATCATTGTTGAAGCAACCAACAAGCATATTTAAGCCCAGCACTTATGGTTCATCATATTTTTGCTTAACTTGGTTCGAACTCTGTCATGCATTTCTTATCTAGCCTCGCAGAGAGGAATTTTTTTTCTTTTTTTTCAGAGAGGAAAGTGTTGTAACGACACAAATCAATGGCCGACATATTGCGTAAATTAAATTCAAATTTATTTACGTTGCACCAATGAGAAAAAAGCGAAATTGCCGTTTAACCACGTTTAACCAATAGTGTGCAAGTGGACATATTGCATGCTATTTAAGCACGGTAATTTACCATGCAAGTCAGTTGTGTGGTATGTGCGTTCTGCCTCGTGTTACACATGTGCGTGCTGTCGGCTGTCAATACCTACACTGGATATTGATTTGTTTCACCAACAATTGGCAACATTCGTGACTCACCGTGTTGATCTTCAACCAGCAAGACGAGCCAATTAATGCAGAACTTCAACCAAGTTGTCAACATCGCGATAAAAACAGCAGGAACCACAACCAGAGTCCACCCAAGGAACAGAACATCAACTTACATATATATAACTTACGAGAACGCCGCCAAGGCTCTGCTAAGGGCCCCCATATCAGTAACTAATCTCTATTCAGAGCACCTTAACCGAGTTTGTAACGTCGTACGGCATTTACTTGAAGCCGGGGCGTTTACAGGATTTTGTTTAATAATAATACACAGTCGCGCGCAATAAGCAGGTAACATGCAATGGATTTATGTAACTTAACTCTCAAAGCCAGGATTTATATATTTTGTGTGATCTACCAATTCCTACATGACCACTAACAGTGCAATTAAGTCTTTATGGATTTATATTTTGTGTATTTCACAATCATTTATCCGAAACCCTACAGTTCAGTGGATTTAGGTGATTTAACACGGAAAACTTAGCATACAATGAATCACTTAGACAAAGCAAAACTTGGATTTATAGTTTTTGCTTATTGTGACTACTTTTATTCGATTTTTATCATTGCTTTGCAACATTATGTATGATTTTGTTTGAGCTTTCTCACATCACACTTCGGGAATGGGCCAGGGATTAATTATGAACGCGGATCGTATTAACTGCTACCAGGTATTAGGTAGACGGACAATATCGCACTAAATAGACAACTAGCCCGCAGAACCTCTCACATTAACTAAAAAACCTCCTACATAAATGGTAGCCCGCTTCGTCGAATTTACAGCCAACAAAGAATTTATCAGCATCTAGCCTTTGAGAATATCAATCAGGCGCTAGTCCTTCCACTAGCCCAAGCACTTCGGATGAAAGTCACGCAAGAGTGAATCCGGTAAAGCTGGGAAAACACACAAGAAAACAAATCCTGAGCCACAAATCGAGCGAAATACCCTCTCGAGATCACAATTCTCGAAGACAGCCACACGATGACGGGCCAGGACGATGTAACACTGCCATCTATACTCGACAGCACACAAACACTCAAGATCACGTCCAGCACAAGAAATGCAGGAAGCCCCGTGGCGAGCCCAGCAACAAGCCGCACCACCGAATAGACCCAGTACAAGATTTGCCAATTCGATACAGACCATCTTGACGAGTAGATTGACGATTTTACGTATTTTTCCATGGTGTCCAATATAATAGACGAGGGCTCAATATTTCTGAGGGCTTGGGAGACAATCCTTATTTCTTTCTAAAAGACATCATGCATCAATACACTGGGGGAACATGTTCGCAGACATGGCAGAGCCTGCAACGCGCCGTCACGCAGTGTCTGACACCAGATCGGGAAGACAGGCTTACAGAATCGATGAGCCAGATGTCCCTAGGTGGCCGCAGCCTATAGTCGTGACCAGACAAGGCGTGACCATCGTCGTACACCGTCCCGAAACAGCACCAGGAGGTCGACGTCCAGAGGCCGGGCCACAGTTCCACAGCTACCGGCCACTCCACGCGCTACTGCCTCAGAAATGGCTGCACATTCCCGCGCACAGACGCGACGTTCAGATGGGCGCGGTCACCTTCGACAACTCAGGATGATCCGCACATGGAAGGTTGGGAAACCTGCATGTTCTGAAACGTCATGATGAAATTTTCAAACCTATCTCCTTCATGCCCGATCTCAAGAGTAAGCGTGCCATCACAGCTTATCGTATCATTTTATCGAAACCACTTCCTCATCCTCCACCAGCACGTCCATTGGCACCACACAAACATAAGGCCGCCGAGCAAGAAGTCGCCATGCTACGTCAACAAGGCATCTGTACACGATCCAGCTCACCTTTTGCGTCGCCTGTGCTAGTAGTACCAAAGAGTGAACCAGGAATATTCACGGTGTGCGGGGATTATCGCATTCTCAATTCTTGCACACAGTCTGATTCGTACATCCTGCCAAATCCAGCTGACCTACTCAGATCCGTTATTGGTCATACTGTGTATTCAAACCTCGACCTAGTGAAAGCCTACTATCAAGTACCGATGGACGAAGACTCCGTATCATATACTGCATTCAGATTCACCGGAGGTGGCACTAACGAATATCATTATATGCCTTTCGGTCTTATTAACGCATCTCAAATATTTCAACGCGTTATGGACGAAATACTAGATGGTCTACGATTTGTAATTCTCCACTGAGTCGACATTATGGTATTCTCCAACTCAATGTCCGAACATATGCAACATATTGACATTCTACTTGTACGTCTAGAAGACTATGGCCCCCGGCTTCATGGCAACAAATGTGTCTTTGCACAAAAAACAATTGAATTCCTCGGTCATTAAATTTCCGAGAAAGGCATGACACGTCTACCTGCTAAGGTTCGTGCCATTCAAGATCTACAGCCTCCAACCACCGTTCGAGCGTTACGATGATTCTTGGGCAAGATGAACTAATACCCTCGATTCGTACCTTGCCTTACCAAGAGTCTGGCACGTCTTCACAAATATCTCGTGCCAGAAAGCCGTTTTGTCAAGAAATCACAACTTATTCAGCTCAACATGGACGAAATGAAAGCTTACGAGGATGCCAAAAGGGCCTTATGCATAGCGACCATGCTACATTCGCCTGATTGGTCTCAAACTTTTGAATTGATCAAGTATGTACCGTCCTATTATTCCACATTCTTCTACCAAATATATAGTGGTTGAAGGGCGTAATACCGGCTCCTACTGATGAGTCGCCAGTAAGCACGAAACGAATGTGCATGAGATTATACTTTCCGTTCATGCTGCCTTTGGTTTATCCTTCTGGTCACAACTGAAATAATTTGTTACTAGGTTCGCAAAACCTAATACATACTTGCATATATATTAGTTCTTGGCAACAAACCGTATTTAACTGCAATATTTTGAATTGATCACTGACCCATCTAACGTTGTCACAGGCGCAGTACTTTAACAGTCCATCAATGGCATACACCGATATATCGCGTTCTTCTCGCAAAAACTACAACCTCGCGAGGCGCGATATGATACATAAGGAAAGAGTTACTCGCAATCTACCGGTCGATTCTACACTTTCACACTTATCTGGATTGCTGAAAGTTGAAGAACTACACCGACCACCTTCCTCTACTCCCGATGCTCAGAGGAAAGAAAGAGTCTTTATATTCACGACGTGTCAACTCGCAACTCATACGAATACACGAGAATGAATATGAAATCACTCATGTCAAAGGATCAGAAAACGTAGTTGCAGACTCTCTGAGCCGTTCTGCATAATACTATGCCTCTATCCTTTGTCCTTCACCTATAAGTACTCAGGAATTTTAAGCAGCACAGCAAGATGATCCATCATTTCGTACATTTGATGTCAATAGCCTGAAAACATTTGATTATGATGGAACTCTGCTGCAGTGTGAAATAACCGGCATGGGCCCTCGGCCATTTATACCTGAAAAACTCCGACACGAGACCTTCGAGGTTTACCATTCAATGAGCCATTCATCTGGCAAAACGTCAGCGGAAATTTAACCAGAACATAGTTTTGGCCTGGCATGCGGCGAGATGTCAGGGAGTGATTATAACAATGTCTAGAATGTCAGAAATGCAAAGTGACGAGACACACCAAAACGGCGCCAAAAGTCATACAAGTGCCCAAAGTACGGTTCGCGCACGTAAACGTTGATCTGGTAACCTTACCTGCCGTGAAATATATACGCTATCTACTGTCAATACGGGATCGCACCACTCGATGGTATGAGACCATACTACTGCCAGACATGAAGCAAGACACTGTCAGTTATGCTTTAGAGCTCAATTGGTTCGCTCATATTGGTGCTCCAGCTGAAATGACAACCGATCGTGGCGCACGTTCCTCGTTGAAGAGTTCGCTGCCCTACCTAAAAATTATGGTGTCAAACACTCCGTGACCGCGGCTCGTAATCCTAGAGCAAATGGTTTCGTCAAAAGGCCACACCGGGAACTGAAACCGGCCCTCAATGCCAGCCCAGAAGAAAATTGGCTTGTGGCTTTGCCAAAAGAACTCCTCTCAATTCGTAAAAGACCTCGAGATCCTATCAAATTTAGCTCCGCTGAAGTAGTATTTGGCGAATGTCTACGGCTGCCTGGCGAACTTGTCCGATCACGGCCTGAAACTGCGATAACGATAAACCAACCGGCATTTCTGTCACCACTTCGCAGTTAACTACAATATAACGCTCAGAATCGGCAGATCTCTCCTACACGCCAGCGACATGGTACAATATATAAACGCGAAGATTTTGATAGCTGCAAATGGTTCTTCGTCAACAACGACATGGAAAACAGGATTCTAGCTAAACCAAAGCGCCGTCCTTATCGTGTGTTAGATCGACGTCATAATTACATAATTATGGAAATTAATGGCAAAGCTGAAGCTGTCTCCAAACACAGAGTATCCCCGGCCGATGTTGATCCCAATAAACCACTGTTCCACGATTTTGACTTATCAGGCGGCGAATAAACAATTATTCCATCTCTAGACAGTTTTGCTGACCACAGGCTGACGCCCGGCATCTCACCAACAACAGAACCACCTGAAGCCGTCACGCTTCCGCGAGATGTAGAGTAACCAGAGTTAGTGTCGACAGAGCCAACATCAGTGTTTTCTCATTACGGCAGAGCCATAACACCTCCTGTAAGGTTAGCCCCCTTCATTGTGTCCTATTTTTCAATTTCGGGGTTGTATGCAACACGCGGCTCCGCGTTACATCCCAATGAAGTTCAATTTTGCCAAATGTAGTTCCCTTTTAAGGTTAAATAGTCTTATTGTGGTTTTACACATTATTTCTCGTAATTTTGAATTTAGCAACAATTTCTGTTAGTTTTAAGCAGTTTTAATCGAGATTCCTTGAACTTCAAATTTAGTTGTAATTAATAGGGTTTTGTTTAATAATAATACACACCCGCGCGCAATAAGCAGGTAACATGCAGTGGATTTATGTGACAACGCTCAAAGTCAGGATTTATATATTTTGTGTGATCTAACAATTCCTACATGACCACTAACAGTGCAATTAAGACTTTATGGATTTATATTTTGTGTATTTCTCAATCATTTATCCGAAACCCTACAGTTCATTGGATTTATGTGATTTAACACCCACACCCTAGCATACAGTGAATCACTGTGACAACGCAAAACTTGGATTTATATTTTGTCCTTATTGTGACTACTTTTATACGATTTTTATCATTGCTTTGCAACATTATGTACAATAAAACATTGATTTTTTCCTGAGCTTTCTCACATCACACTTTGGGAAAGGGCCAGGGATGAATCATGAACGCGGATCTTATTAACAGCTACCAGGTATTTGCTAGGAGGACAATATCGCAATAAATAGACAACTAGCACGCAGAACCTTTTATATTTACTACAAAACCTCCTACAGTTTAATTGATATCGGGAAGCAAATTAACAAATCTCCCTGTGATTAGTTTATTATGGAACTGACAATCCATTCTGCTGTGATTTGATTGGCTGTTTTTGTACAAAATTCTTGTATACTATTCTCTTAATACTATTAATAAAAGCCTTAGCAGAGATTTGTTTCATCATTGCGAATGACCAGTCGTTATAATTGGTTTGGTCTGAAAAGTATTAGCCTGAATTAGATGAAATTTTATGTGAGGACGGTGTACTATAGAATGAAATAGTAATATGTGATGTTTCACCGGGCGTAGCAAATAAATGACTTAGGTCAACGATCACGTAGATCTCATGTCCAGTGGAGCATTTGTCAGTAATGAACCTCATGAATTAGATTAAAAATGTATTTCATAAATAAAAGTACAGTTTGTCGTTCAATTTAGGATTAGTGGTATACTCAACACAAGCTTCAGTTGCGAGCAAATGTTTGAAAGTCTCGAAATGCAGACTAGAATCTTGAGGTATGAATGAGGTCTTGTAACACGCGGCTCCGTGTTACAACCCAACGATGTTCAATTTTGACAAATATGGCACTCCTTAAGGTCAAATAATCTAACTCTGTTCTTACACAATATTTCTCTTAACTGTGATTTTTGAAACAATCTCTGTTAGTTTCAAGCAGTTTTAATTGAGATTTCTTGAACTGCAATTTATTTGTAATTAATAGGGTTTTTTATTAAATATACACACCCGCGCGCAATACGCAAGGAACATGTGGTAGATTATAGTGTCATAGTGGACCAATTTCTCTTCGTTGGATTATTCGCAGTTTATACAAGTGGCTTACTGTTCGCATCTAATTATACCTATCTGAATTTCAGAGTACAATGGATTATTATAATTAAATAAGTTAAAACCATAGCAAACGGAGAATTAATTATTTGTGAAGTCTTTTCATTGAAGTTTTTACACGATTCTGATCTATTTATCACCAGTGACAACTTTTACCAGTGACATTACTCATATCATCATATATTTTCAATCGTTTACATATGTTAACCGCAGTTCAGCCATTTGTGAAAGAATGATTGCTTGTGCATAAACTTTGTAAACAGTATTCATTTTTTGCCGTCTAGATCGCGGACAATTTTGGTTCACTGTGACTTGTGTATAAGTCATTCAGTTGTGTTAACAATTTAATTTTATTGCCGTCTAGAACACGGTCAATTTGGACTAACTATGAACTAACATGCAACGTTATTTACAATACATTTGTGATCATTCGTATTAGTCTTCTCACATCACCCATCGGAAAAAGGCCTGGGATTGATCATAAAACGGATCTCAACAGCCGATACCAATAACATGAAGGGAGAAAATAACCCCTCAAAACTCCTACAGTCTAACGGGATTCGCATAAGCATATGAAGGTAAATATTTAAGAAAATGCTTTTATACATTTCAGAAACAATCTTTTTCAAGGAATTGTTATTGTAACATCATGCTCAATATCAGTTTTAGCATTTATGATTTGACGTGCCGCCGTTCTTTGTGAAATCAGTTTAGGATATCTAGCTCCTACATTTATCTATGTCATATTTATTTTACAAGAGTTATCCAATTTACTTTATCAGTAGAAACAATATATTTTTTGGAATCGTGCAATTTATTTAGTTTTGACTTTGCAGGCATGTTGTCTAATTGTACTGTAACACGCGGCTCCGTGTTACAACCCAACGAAGGTCAATTTTTACAAACGCTGTGCTCTTTAAGGTCAAATATTCTAACTCTGTCCTTAGACAATATTTCTCTTAGCTGTGATTTTAGAAACAATCTCTTTTAGTCTCAAGCAGTTTCAATCGATATTTCTTGAACTGCAATTTTATTTGTAATTAATAGTGTTTTTATAAATAGACAGAACCGCGCGCGATCCGCGAGGATCACGCGGTGAACTATTGTGACATTGCGTATTTATGTTGCTTACCCCTTCATTTTTAGTGCTTGCTTTTAACGATGACATTTTACATATCTTCATATGTTCTAAATCGATGATATAGATACAATTCAATTCAGATATTTGTGTAGGAATAATTACTTGTGTTCAAAACATTTATCTTTATAAACACAAATCTTTTTACTCTGTTCATGTTGTCATGTATTTTAAGTCATTTGACGATATTTATTCCAATCCAGACATTTGTGTAAAAACAATTTGTTATGTGCAAAACATTTCACTTTATGAACATAAATCCTTTTAATCTTTGCCGTCTAGGCGACGGACAATTTAGTTTAACTTATTTTTGCATAGTCGATTTGGACTAACCGTGAATGATGTTTATATGTGCTACATTGTGTTTATTACAATTTTGAAACTTTCCTTCGGCCTTCTAATATTAACCATCTGAAAAGGAACAGACTGATTGAATGCTCGGGTAGTAATAATAGCAACCATTGATAAGTAGTAGGGGTACAAAATCAGGAACGAGATAGCAACAGCGAAAAGTACCCCTACAGTACATCGATTGAGGACCAGCAAAGGATTGCCGTAAATGCTCTGTGCGATTTGCTAATTATGAAACTATTGGCGGAGCGCGCTACTTGTATTGAAAAAGACGCTAAACTGGGTTTTAGTTAGAATTGGGGATCGCAAAATGTATAATATTTATGGATCAGCTTACCACTTTGGTATTTCACCTGCGATGGATCAATCAAGGTACAATAGTAATATAACGTGTTAACATATTCGAATTGGTACAGTTCTGGCATCACAAATGTTTATGGTTGTTTGTAGGAGTCGGCCCTCTATAGTACAATCTTCGGCTTTAAAAAAGCAGCTAATTAATTTATTAATATTAACATTAAATTACTAAAAGCATCTAGAATTAATTTTTAAACTGTTAGAATATATTTTTTATATGCAAAATTTGAATTTTTCTGCTGCGAACATTTAATTCTGCAACGCTCCTTTCCAATAAATCCAAGTTCTCTAAAAATAAAAAAATAGAATTGTACGATTTGAGTGGATAATCGATAATATTAGAGCTGAGAATAAACTTTAAGAAGAGGAAAGCTTTAAAATAGCTAATAAAACAGAATTTAATTGTTTATTTTCATGATGATGTGATTAATGATGTTTTTGAATTCAAACTTCAACAAGAAATTAAGGATTTAGGTATAACTATTCAATGTACAGCTTCTGCAGAGAGACACATTGAAAGTAAAATTAGATGCGCTAGGAACAGATGGGAGCTAATAAATAAAAATATCTTATCTAACAATATAAAATTACAAATTGATATTATTTGGATTAGGCTGATACTGGAATGTGCCGTCGCTACTTGGAATCCAATGAAAAAAGGGTTTGTCGAATCAGCTAGAATCTGTACAAAGAAAAATTATGAAACATACATGCCCCGTTTCCTGCACCACATACGCCATCAGATTAGATTATGTATCATTGCATATTTTATGGTTAAGAAGGATGTATTATTGCATAAAAGTATTACACTTGAATTAGTGGTTCGGGGCCTATACAAAAATTATACAATCTTATCAATTGTTTTGGTTTTGATTATGATAATACTTTCTCGTTTTTGAATAAAAGACAAGGATAATTGTGATCAGCGACATAAAAAATTGAAAAAAATTTCTACTATCTGTATTATTATATTGGAAATGTTATGCTATATAGAATAGAATAGAATTTTTTGGATTCAAACCACACATATTTCATCGAATAGATAATAATAATGGAAAATGTACAACATAAAGAAGATATCACATCACATAAATATATGCAATTAATCTCATATAGGTAGGTTAATCACGCTAGCTCTGATGTACGATATATCACCATTAGAAAATTGAGCAGTAATATCACTAAATACGTCATATCAATATTGATACAATTATTATGATAAAGGAAAAAACGGTCTTTTTATTTATCGCATTTGTACAATAATTCATCATATAAATAGTTATAGACTCATCATCAAAATTCACAGACCTAAAAATGGAATAAATGAAGGTATAATTCGAATGTTACATTATGCATAAATCAGAAACATAACTAGCAATTTATTATATTCAGTGCTGACTAACATGAAGATATACTTCATAACATTTCAATTTAATAATACAGAATTTCAAAAAAACATATCAAGTAGATATGTTTCTAATCACAATTATCCTTGCTTTTTATTCAACCACGAGAAAATATTATCATAATAAAAATTAAAAAGATCAGTAGGATTGTAGATGTTTTCTAGTTCAGTACATAAAAATTTAAAAGACATCTTAGATAGAGACGTTTCTCTAAGCCCTTTTGGCAATTGATTGTAAATTTTATAAATTTTCGTATATCGTCATATTAGTCAACATTACAAATAAATAATTGCTATTCATGGTTTTTATTAATGTATAATATTATATTCGAATTATACCTTACTTTTTCAATTGTCGGGTCTGTGAAGTGCGATGCTAAATATATATCATTAATTAATTTATATATTCGATCAATTAAAAAGAAGGTTTTTTGCTCTTATCATGATAATTGTATCAAAATTGTTTAAGCATATGCATATATTGTTTCCTATGGTTTTAACTTATTTAATTATATTAATCCATTTAACTATAGAATTTGTGAATTTGATGGAGGAACATCTGATGTCCTGATGTGTGAAATCATATCTGAATGCAAAGAAAGCTATCGTACCACATATGCACTATAATCTACAACATGTTCCCTGCGTATTGCGCGCGGGTGTGTATATTTAATAAACAAAACCCTATTAATTACAATTAAAATGGCAGTTCAAGAAATCTCAATTAAAACTGCTTGAAACTAACAGAGATTGTTTCTAAAATCACAGTTAAGAGAAATATTGTGTAAAAACAGATTTAGATTATTTGACCTTAATGAGCACTTGTTTTTTCAAAATTGAACATCGTTTGGTTGTAACGCGGAGCCGCGTGTTACAAACACACACCTCTTCGACAATGAAAAATAGTACACATTGAAGGAGGCTAACCTTACGGGAGTTATTATGGCTCTTCCGTAACGTGTCACTACTGATGTTGGCTTTGTTAACACTGATTCTGGTTTCTCTATATCTCGTGGTGGCGTGACGGCGTCAGTTGGCTTGGTGGTTGATGAGATGTCGGGCGTCAGTCCGTAGTTATCAAAACTCTCTGAAGGTGGAGTTAGTGTTTCTTCACCGTCTGGTAGGTCAACATCGCGGAACAGCGGGTCATTTGGATCAACGTCGGCCGGGGATAGTCTGTGTTTGGAGACAG
>JAQBSW010009822.1:0-27003 GCA_029291075.1 Eudiplozoon nipponicum | reverse complement strand
TCTTTAGAATCTTGACTAACCAAACTGTCAATTCTTGAAAAGCAACCACGAACTATTGATAATTTATATTGAAATGGCACAAAGCTGCTGTAATGCAAATACTGTGCAGACCATGTTGGTTTAGGGTAAATTGTTCTGTTTAATTCACCATCAGTTTCTTTGTTTAATAATACATCTAGGAAAGGCAGACAGTCATCTCTCTCGTGCTCTGACGTGAAGCCGATATTCTTATGTGCTTTGTTGAAACTTTAAAGCAATGTTCGTGATTGCGACCTGTTCTTAGGTACAAGAAATATATCATCCACGTACCGTATATATTGAGCACATGTACTTAAGTCACTCTGTAATGATGTGTTTTCTAGGTGTCCTAGAAAAATCTCATCCAACACTGTAGATAAGGGGCTTCCCATTGCAAAACCATCAGTCTGTTTGTAGATGCTTCCATTAAAATGAAACCGTACGTCCTTCGTGCATAATAAGATAAGTTGGCGTAGAGTGTGACCTGGCACCGGCGATGGTAATATTTAATATATATATATTCTCTTCATAATGACCATTGCCTTTGAAAATTACACAATAGTCTAAAGACCCAACGTATATAGAATTTCACAATTCCTCAAATGATCTATCTCTGTATTTTCTCTCACTTTATATATATATATATATATATATATATATATATATATATATATAATGAAATAATATGAGATTGTTGTCGTGTCTATTTGGAACATGCTGAGTGTAACAGATCTAGCTGTGTACTGTTTAAGCCAGCACAGTATCTGCATATCTCATACATGCTATTATGATCCATATAAAACCTAACAAGTTACAGGAACATTATACTCACCATGTTTCCAACAATTTCCGCAGGCTGAGTTTGTCCAGCTGCCACATAAAACACAAGTAATGTGTCTGTCGCGCGTGTAGCGAGTTTGTCTAGCTTGAAAAGCTGATCGGTCAGACCTTCGGCCCTAGGCATGATCCCACCATCGTTTAAAACTTTTCGACTCAAACTGGTATTGCTTACTCCAGTCGAAACTGACACTGCTGTATGCGTCGCCTGAGCCCCGGAATGTTCATCAGACGGTTTGGTGTAGGATACATCACAATTAGAATTGGCCGGTAAGATAGGTCTTGGAACCACAGGTTCAGCCAACTCAACAAGACAGTGAGGCGAGCTAGGCTGATTCGATAACCTCGAACTGTCTATAACGTCACAATAAAAGTGGACAAACATGATAAAGAACACCGCATGCTTAGTGACCTATGCATTGTCGTGTACGACAATCACCATTACTGACTATGACTGTTTATAAATAAAGCATAAATTAACGCAAAATTTGCTTGCTGAAATAGAAACTGTGGCCTTCTTATAAAATCTAATTCCATGCCATACTTAATCCCGCCAGCAAACCTGCAGTCATTCCAAGTATTGACACGTTTCAACTTGCCTTCCTCCCTATTTGGAGCAAATCAGTTAACTGATTGACGTGAATAAAACTTCTATATAAGTGAAATGTGGATTGAGAAACCGGGATGCAGAATTCACCCTCCAATTGGTCCTAAACACGTAACCTCGACTAGAAAACTGCAACCAACTACACGTAATGACGCGTTTCGACCTTCCTAGAACTTCATTAGAGCACTTACTGACGTGGAAAAAACTAAAATATAATTGAAATATATAACTAAAAGCTAGGAACCACGTTTAACCCGCTAGTAGTCCTGCATACAATGTGCCAACAAGAGGAATGCGGTCAGTCGCAATTACTGACGCGTTTCAACATACCTTTGTTGTAATTTGAATGTCTGACATGGATAAAACTGCACGCGTCAGTGCGTGCGACTGGCGGTAGTTTTATAATGCTGTTCGACGACTGGTTAAATACAATGGAATTTGTGTTTACTTCATGCTGGCGAACATGATTTAAAGAATTGATACTACCAACCACGCAATCAATTATTGTTTAATTGTATTGTCTAATATATATATATATATATATATATATATATATATATATATATATATATATATATATGTGTGTGTGTGTGTGTGTGTGTGTGTGTGTGGCGAAAGCTGCAAACAGTTAATGTTCGTGACTGCATAGAAATTGTACAGCCGACATTTCCAGTCAAGTTCAATGTATGCGAACTGCTACAGGTGAGAGCTGCATATTTAACTTTGATTTCCATATACATACAATGCGGTTTGATCCTCGATAGTCAGGTCGCCGTCATACACTGATGATGATCATGGAAGGTCGAAACGCGTCAGTGCTTTGCGGCTGGCGGTAGTTTTGTTAGGTTGTTCGACGACTGGTTAAATACAATGGGATTTGTGTTTATTTCAAGTACTTTTGTGGGTATTTTCCACCGGTACTCAATTCGTCACAAATCTTAGGAACAAGCACATAAAGCAAGGGTGATATTTCGTCAAACCGCTCCATTTGTACTTATAACGGGGTAGACTCTGAATAATTAATTGGCATTTTACTAGGTAAGCGTACGCCACGTATGTGCGTTCGTCCATAATATTTAAGCAATATCTAATTGCGCGAATGGTGGTAATATCGAGTTAAATAATGTTTGCTGGCTTAAAATAAGTACGAGTATTATTTTCAGCCATTCGCACGACATAACATGGTTGAACTACGCAGGAGATAAAAAAGCGAAATCCTGGTCAAAATAAAATCTATTAATCGAATAATCTCCAATATTACCAAGCTTCGCACTGAGAACCACCGTCTACCCACACTTAACCCCAAAAGACTCGGAGGGGGGGGGGCAGCTGCACAATACAATAAGTGAAGCACAAATTGGAACATTTCTCACTCACTCAGTCTAATGGAAACCAATGCAATCTAGAATTGAAGAAATTTATTTTGTGTTGATAGGTATTTACAAATAAAATTCGTCTGTTGAAGCACAAGAAACTTACTCCACACTAGTCAGTGATTTTTTTCACTAAAATAAATTAATTGATATATATAATTCAAACAATTTTGACATAGAAGTGTGATGAAAGCTCAGCAATACTAAAAACACCATCTTACTCTGCTTTGTGTTTAGTCCATTTCGATAGCTGCCCGGAACAAAGTCATGTTCCGGTGGCTCCGTAAGGCACAGAAGACGATTCAAGCTGAATGAGTTGATCTTCAAATAGCCAAGATGCGTCAGTAAGAGCCGAGTTGCCTGCAACTCATTGTTGAGACTGCAAATGGTAAAATAAAAAAACAATTCGAAATAAATCATACAAAAACTACTGCAACCTGTAAAGACAGCTTTCGAGACGTTAATTTTAATCGTATCTATGAGTTCATGCCATGGTTTTTTCATTACAAAAAAATGTAAGCTAAATGTGATATTATTCCTCAACAGAGAGCTAGAGAAGAGCTTTAGAACCACGGCTGAATAAACCAAGTCTTATCACTTATCTATTCGAGTATCAACGAAGACGTCTTAAGGTCTGCGTATTGTTACGCGAATTCAACTTCGCGAATAAGGAAGTATAATCGATAGCCACACTTCTTGCCTTGCCGAAGCTCTCACATAGCACGGAAAAAGGGCACATCTGACGGCGGAACCGATTTTTTTCTTTTCATATAGAGTTGTATCCACGCCAGTACCGAAGAGATTCATGAAAAAGTTAAAACCACTGATACCGATAATAAGCTAGTCATTAGGCCGAACAATATTTTGGTCTTAAACCAACCAAAAACTATTTTCACTTGCGGATGTCGAAGAAAACATTTTATAAACTGCTATTTTCTGTTCTCTCAAATAGTTTAGAAATATTAATTACGCCCCTATGAAACCTCATCCAAACGGAATAGAGTAAGTTACATAAGTAAAACAATATCAGAAATTTTACCAGGGCATAGATACGCCACTGATAGACATAAATGACATTTGATGGCATGTTGGCCTTACGAGTATGCATTAGGTGTTGCGAATCCAGTAACAAATTAGTTCAGTTGTAACCAGAAGGATAAACCAAAGACAGTACGAACGGAAAGCATAATCCCATGCACATTCGTTTCGTGCTTAATGGAGCCGGTATTACGCCCTTTAACCACTGTATATTTGGGTGATGAATGTGGGATAATAGGACGATATAATCTCCTAGACGAATGTGTAAGTCTGCAGTATGGAAGCTAAAATCATATAAAGTCTTCGAAAATGCGACTTCAACGCTAACTCAATCTACTTATATATATATATATATATATATATATATATATATATATATATATATATATATATACCGAGGCTGTAAAGGATACTAACACTATGGCTATTGTGTCAGTAACTGATACCAACATTATAGTACCATAAAGGTACATGGTACTAACACAATGGTTGCCGTTTCCGCACATGGTACCAACATGATTGATATCAATGTATGCTAATACACACTTGCATATATATTAGCTCTCCGCAACAAGCAGTATTTAAATGTTGATCTTACGTTGGTGGGCGGCAATTCGTGGCGGGATCTGGATACTCTGCCTGCAGACGACGCATCAAACAACGTTGACCAGTTGACTCACAGCGACGTTGTGTCTTAGCTGCCAAGGCCTTGATCCGCTCAATGGTGTTTCTTTCAACACTACCGGCCGGTGCCAGCTGACCAAGGCTCCGGATACTCTGATCTCTGCAGTGAAACCGAAAAACGTGTGTGCTTTTTGCTGATATTCTTGCATAAAAAGATTCATTTTCTAATAGGAAATAATTTTATGTGAGTGGTTATAAAAATTATTCCGCAAAATGCGCCATCTAGGCCGGACTGACCGATTGCTAAGAAGCGAATTCAAGAGTAAATCATCTGTAATAAAGCTAACAAAGGGAAAACAACTTTCGCAATATCTGGAAACATTGTTGACAAACATCACACTCTAAATCAGCCAGATTTCGAGGTGTTTCAAATAAAAACATACGAAAAGTTATACAGTTTAAAAATAATTGATTTCGCGGGTGGTGGTAACAATTCCTTAAATCAAGCTTGCGAGCTTGAAGTAAACACCAATCCCTTTGTATTTAACCAGTTGTCGAACAACATAACAAAACTACCACCAGTCGCAAGCATTGACGCGTTTCGACCTTCCATGATCATCATCAGGGTACGACGGTAAACTGACTATCGAGGATCAAACCGCATTAAATATATATGGAAATCAAATTTAGATATGCGGCTCTCACCTCTAGCAGTCTCGCATACATTGAACTTGACTGGAAATGTCGGCTGCACAGTTTCTATGCAGTCACGAACATTAACTGTTTGCAGCTTTCGCCACATATACACATATAGGCAATACAATTAAACAATAATTGATTGCGTGGGTGGTGGTAACAATTCTTTAAATCGGGTTAGTGCGTTGCGACGGGCGGTAGTTTTGTTATGTTGTTCGACGACTGGTTAAATAAAATGGGATTGGTGTTTACTTCAAGCTCGCAAACTTGATTTAAAGAATACGAAATGTTGTTGATATGAAAAGAACACCAAGTCCATTTTTACACTACTTATTCATCATTAAACATGAAGGTCAACTGACGTAAAATGGTCAAATCTCAATTAGAATATGCATTACAAATATTAAGACGTAGCTGACATTCCTTGTAGGCTCACCCAAATAGTACATCCATGGTTTTTCATCAGCACAGTATATGAACAGTCACATCCATAATCTAAATGTATCTCTTTGCATCCATAATCTGTTTTCACCTATCATCATATTCCTGTAGGATATTTAATTACTCACAAATATTAAAATCAAGCTTGTGCATTTTAAATAAAAACCAATTATTTTTAACCATTGGTACGACCAAGCAAAGATATCGTTAGTAAACATTATAGCTGGACGTGATCACATTACAAATATCGATGAGTTTCCAGTAAGGAAAACCGATCTACTGGATGAATTTCTTTTTCTACACTATAAAATGCTTAGTTTACACTGACAAATGTATGTTCATAATGGAACATGCGTTAATATCTAAATCGAAACCTTGATTAAATTAATTGTTATCATCGCCTTCCCAACCAATGTTCATTTAATTATATAAATTTTTAATTTAATCTAAAGCCTTCTCATGTGGCGTACTTTATGTTCTGCAATGTCAGGTTTGAGATGGTTAGTAGGAACTTTAGTTGTCAAGGGACTCCATAGAGACTTCACATCAAGGTAAGAGTAACGAAGAAACATTAGTTACAATATAACTCAAAAAATTGCATGTAGCATGCAGCAGAGTTGCTCAATGTTTAGACCAATAGATTCCGCAGTAGACTTGCCTAGGTTAGAGCCCTGCCCACGGCAAATTCCGGACAGTATTGGAAGAGGTCCCAATAATAACGAAACCAATCTACTGGATGGATAGCTTTTTCTACACAATACAACTATTAGTAGATACTAACGAATGTATGTAACAAAATATATATATATATATATATATATATATATATATATATATATATATATATATATATATATATATATATATCTTGAGTTTTATGCATAATTCGATATAAACATGCAAAATAGGATACGTTTTTCATTTGACTTGACGCCTTAGTTTACAATGGCTCTGATTAAATAACCTATTAACATAACACTTAAAATCAAGCTAATCTTTCATGGTAATCATCGCATCACTACGACAAACTAACTAGCAAGGCGAGTATGTATTAGATGTCGCGCACCTAGTAAGAAATTATTTTAATAATAACCAGAATGATAAACCAAAGCCAACGTGAACGGAAAGTATAACCTTGTGCACATTCGTTTCGTGCTTAATGGCGAGCCGGTATTACGCCCTTTATAGGATCAAACAGCAATGCATAAATAATGAAAGCAAAATTAACTATGCGAGACTCATCTCTAGTTGTATCAAATAAATTTATCTTGACTGGAAATGTCGACTGCATAATTTCTATGCGGTTACGAAAATTAATCTTTTACAGATTTCGATACAAGTATAACATTAATAATATTAGACAATCATTAGTTACGTTAGTGGTGATAAAAATCCATGAAATCAAGCTTGAGAGCTTTATATTAAGACATATCCTATTGCGTTTAGCCAGTCACACATCAAAGAAAAACTATCGGCAGTCACATACTGACGCGTTTCGATCTTCTAAGCGACTGGTTAGATTGAATGGTATTTATTTGAAGCCCACAAACTTGATTTAATGAACTGTTGTCAACACTCGCGCAATCAACGATTGCTTAATTACATAATTTATGTAAGCATGGCGAAAGCTGCAAAAAGTTAATTTTCGCAATTGCGTAAAAATTATGCAATCGACATTTCCGGTCAAATAAACTGTACGCAAAAGTAAAAAAGGTGAAAGCCGCGAATTTAATTTTAGCTTTCCTTATTTATGCATTGCAGTTTGATCCTCGCTAGTTAGTTTGCCGTCGTACGTTGATGATGATCAAGGAAGATCGAACCGCGTCAATACTTGTGAATGACGGTAGACTTTCATCATTGTGCGACTGGTTGACTACAAATGGATTTTTGCTTATATCAAGCTTGCAAACATGAATTGAAGAACTGTTATTAACAAACGTTCAAGCAATGATTGCTAAGCCGTATACCAGCACCATAGCTCAGGCAATAGACCAAACAATATTACGACTCCCAGTCTCAAGTCATAATCAAGCCTAGCCTACCTTTAATGTAGACGACATTTCTTGTGTTCTTAAAATCAAATCAGAATCATGAACACGAATTCAAAATCTCAACAGAGCGCACAAGTGTATCAAAACCAATTCCTATTCGATTTTTAAGTCGTCATCGAACAAATCGTCAGCTATAGCTAGAAACGCTACTCACAGGAATCGACCCGACGGCAATTTACCTCGAAGCCATATAGTCCATTGTAGTACTGTAGCTGGACAAAGACCTGAGTATCTTGTGTAAACTGTGATCAAAGGTAGATTTTATACTTTTAATATTAATTGAATAATATAGAAACAATTGAAATACAAAGTTTAGTTTTGAAGCGCAACAGACATCGCACTAGCTGCTGTTTACAACTCCCTCATTCATCAATCAATTAATGAATAAAATATTCGGCACAATTATAAAATGTATTTTAAGCGTTTAAATGGAATCACCGTGAATACTAAAATATAGAATTTTGATTGGTGTAGAATAGTAAAACTTAAACTCAGCTTTCACGAATCGTATAAAATTTCGGATAAGAATATTCCGACTCCTGTGAAAGTACACGATTTTGGAAGTTATTTTCATCGTGCGCATGGGATATATAAGCAGACACATTGAGATATTTAGATGCTGTTTGTGGCTCAGAACAAATATAAATGCTATTATGTATTAAGTGTTGGACATATAGTAACCAATTAGTTCAAATATGACCAGAAGAATAAACCAAAGTCAGCATGAACGGAAAGTATAATCTCATGCACGTTCGCTTCGTGCTTACTGGCGACTCAGCAGTAGGAGCCGGTATTACGCCCTTTAGCCACTATATTTTGGGTGAGGATTGTGGGAAATTAGGACGGTACAATCTGCTAGACAAATGTGTAAACCTATAGTTGTGATGGTAGCTTCATATAAAGTCTTCGACATTGTGACTTTAAAGCTAACTCACTATATATAATAAATATACCGAGTCTGTAAAGGATACTAACAACAATGGCTATTGTGTCAGTAACCGATACCAACATTATGGTACCGAAAAGGTACATGGTACCAACACCATGGTTTCATGCGCACAGAACACTCTCAATTGTCATAGTTTGTTCTCGGGACCAGCGGAGGGACTTGGCGTGTATCATGCGTCTGGATGGAGTCACAGATCTTCCACCCTTATTACCTTAGGCCATTGTTGAATTTCTTGAAATCAAGGCAGTCATGGCCATATTTTAAAAGAGTGCGGTATTTAACTCAGAATATCAACTCGACAAAACACCACGAAAACCGGTTAAATGCGATTTTTGAACAGAAAAACATACGCTTTCGTTAAATTTATATAGTTGATACTAGCCGGAAAGATGAATTCTGGTGTTCTATCCGTAGGACAAGTGGCATAGGGTTCAGGAGGTTCGGACAATGGGCGACAACAGGCCTCAAGTACACTGCCCCAGGGCAGAGGACGACGACTACTGCGCAAACGACTCGCATCCGAATTCCAATCAGTAAAGGCTTGTTGCTCTTGCTGTTGAAATACAGGAGACTGGCGCATCTTACAAGCCCAAACATGTCTTCCAAATGGACCACGCACAATCATCACAGCTGACGGCATCCTAAAAGCAACGAAATAGCTCATTTATTTCCACTTCCAAATTAGAAATAATATGGACAACATGGGGATTAAAAACAGTAAACTGACTCACCTTTCACCTTCCTAACTTACATCAGAAGAAGAAAATGTTATTATTAATCAAAAATAAAATAAACAAACATAATTCTATAGCCACCAAAAATGATGCTCCACAACTTTAAAAAATTCTTTATGCAACGGAGATTACCTTATACATCTAACACTTAAAATAATATACTGCTACCGCTACTACCACTATCATCACTACTGCTACAAACACCAATACAAAAAAGCTACATATAATATTGATGCTATTTATACCACTAATACTTAAACCACAACTCAGAAAACTAACACTAAAACTAATAATACTACTAATAAAACAGCTACTACTACGACTATAACAGCTACCTTTTCTACTGATATAGCTAATAATAGAATACTACTACTACTACTGCTACTGCTACTTCTAATACTATTACTACTAATACCACTACAATAACTACTACTACTGCTGCTATTATCTTTGCTAATGCTACCGACACTACAACTGATATTACTAATGCTGCTATCACTAATACAACAAAAGTTACAGATAATATTAATGCTACTACTGCCATTACTACAAATTTTACAACAAACAATAAACTATTAGTACTACTAGTACTGCTACATTTGCTACTGATAGTGCTACCACCACAAATAATAATACTACTACTACTGTTAATAATACTATTAGTATCAAATATAAAACAAAACTACATATAATACTATTGCTACCACTACTTATATCATTAACATTGCAACTACAACAACTACAACTTCAACTATTTCTAGGGTACTAATAGGAACAATAACGTATTAAATAATTAACAAATAAAAGGATGATAATAATAAAAGGAAAAATTATGATGATGGTGATAATAATAATAATAATTGTAGTAGTAACAATAATAGTTATAATAAATAATGGAAATGATATTAATAGTAGTGGTAATAATAATAATAATCGAAATTATAATACAGATAAGACAATATGAAGTTTAAGTAATATTTTGATATGAACGTAACATTTATATATAATATTTTTTACAAAATAAGGTAAAAGATCGTTTCTTGCTATACGATAAAAATCAGAATTGTATTACGAATGAGAGGTTACACTATTTCTTTCATTTAATATGAAGTACCTAGAAGCAAGTAAGTACAATTAGGACATGTTAAGTCAGCATGAAAAGAAGGCATAACCCGATTGACGCTAAAGTTTCGAGCTTACGAGCTGTTCATCAGTAGAAGTCAGCCTAACGCCCGAGGCCCCATACATTATTTGTCAATTTATGTGGAACAAAAAGATGATCCACTTTACATGATTAATTATTAGTGAGTTTCCGATGCAGCTCTTTCTTCTAATGATGAGTAGCTATTTATTTATTTAAACGAACGACAATCCAATTATTAAAGATTTCCCATAAACCTACCGTCAGGCAGTTGTGTGAATTGTTAAATTGAGAATGGTTTTTTTTTAGCAAACATGAATTAAATAACTAAGTCAAACAAATGTCCAGATTTAACGCAACCAATAGCCAAGAACAATTAAATCTACATTAAATACAAAAATAGATTTTTAGTAGACAGCAAAGTAACTTCTCCGTAATATCGGAAGGAAAGGTGCAGTATAATGCAAGCTAAACTGATATCACAAATACAAGAAGAAGAATAGGCACCCATCCTCAAACTTCGATATCGCTTACATTCTGCTTCTAGACTGTGGCAACTCCAGAAAAGAGATAATGAATCCGGGCTCAGTCCAGTAATAACGGAATTGATTGGCCAACAGGTTCTCAAGTTTTCCGACAACAGAGTTTGATGAGCCTGGTTGTCGTAGTTGTCTGTCCGTACTCGGCAACGACCTAGCTGTACCTTGAGTTGTAGACTGATCCGTTGATCCAGTTGATACAAGTACAGAGGCCAAGTATTTAGACAGTTGTGCTTCTGTAATACGAGAGCATGTCGTTTCAGGTCCCATAGGTCCTGGAAATGTACCCGCGCACGACATTAATACAGCCAGGAGACCTTCCGCCGCGTCTCGAACACGTTTTGAAGTGGGCGCCAACAACTTTTTGGCCTATACAAAAAGTATTCAAATGTCATCTAGAATTTTCGGGAAAAGTTTTCTTTGTTGCAAAATATTCTACGAAATCAGGTAAAGTGAGATTGTAAAAATCTTTTGCTCGAATTTAATAATTCTCCAAAGGTACCGAAAGTGCGTTGATAAGAGGCATTTAAAATAAAATTGCCATACTTTTAATTGACTAGAATACAGAAGCAGTCAAATGAATGGCCATGCAAGTGCCCAAATCGACTGAAAACCTAAAGCACAGGTATAATGCGTAATGATAAGTGAAGCAAAGTTAATTTCGAAATTGCGCGTCTAAATTTAACGATGAACAATATGAATAGTTGCCGATTGTTTGTAAAAAATTACAGTATGCCATATCCTATCGACAAATATGGGAAAAAAGCTTGTAGAACATTCACTAAAGATTTGGTATAGCTACCCGATCTGCGATTCACTGTATACTAAGAAATATTTCCAGAGCTCTAGTTACAGCAGGCAATGCACAGAAAATTGAGTTTACAATCTATGCTGTACGAAATCCAAATTTTAATAGTAAATACATTTAAAGCAAAAATTATATATATATATATATATATATGTGTGTGTGTGTGTGTGTATGTATGTAGGATGGCTCCTTCATTTACAAAAACGAATTAATCTCTATTTCTATTGCTGAAATACTCAAACGCAATTAATAAAACAAGATCAATGTTCACTTTAGGTTAATCAATCAATTTTATCGCAAATATTTCTTCGTGTGTGAAGAGGTCAAAAAATAATCACGCGTTTCATTCGAAAACGATAGCGTTTTTTTGCCGCTATGAATGTCAGTTGAGCAGGATAGTGCTGTACTATCCATTCACATTACACAGACACACACACAAACGTTGACAGTTAAGAGGTGAATATAGATGTGTTATTCAAGTATGTATTAGGTTTTGCGAACCTAGTAACAAATTAGTTCAGTTGTGACCAGAAGGATAAACCAAAGGCAGCATGAACGGAAAGTAGAACCATGCACATTCGTTTCGTGCTTACTGGCGACTCATCAGTAGGAGCCGGTATTACGCCTTAACCACTATATATTGGCAGAAGAATGTGGAATAATAATAATTGTACCGTCCTATTATTCCACATTCTTCTACCAAATATATAGTGGTTAAAGGGCGTAATACCGGCTCCTACTGATGAGTCGCCAGTAAGCACGAAACGAATGTGCATGAGATTATACTTTCCGTTCATGCTGCCTTTGGTTTATCCTTCTGGTCACAACTGAACTAATTTGTTACTAGGTTCGCAAAACCTAATACAAACTTGCATATATATTAGTTCTTCGCAACAAGCAGTATTTAACTGTAATTTAGATGTGTTATTGTCAAATTTACTAAATAAATTGGGCTATATGGATGTGTAGTACATATTGTCTGGATTTAACATTACTTAAATCAAGGCTGCGATCATGATGTAAACACCTGGCACATTATAAACTAAGTTTCATATAATTTAGAAAAGGTAATTCATCCAGTAGACCGGTTTCGTTCTTATTGGGAACTCACCACATACTGGCCAGAATTTATCCTTCTGTAACAATAGATTCCATTCATATAAACAATAAAATAGATCAAGTCCTTCGATGCAAGAACTAGTTCGTGCTTATCGGATTCATACGTTTAATAGCGTGAATGAATATCGTATATACGGAAAAATCAAATCGATAAAAATGAAACTGAGACTAAATTGACCACAAAACTTTTTCACAATATAATGTTCTTGTAATTGAGTAAGACATATGTGACATTTAGAAAACGAAATATATATATATATATATATATATATATATATAATATAACTTTACTTTGATTCTCAGGAAACCTTTTGACCTTAGAACATTGTATTGCATTTTCGCGCTAGTTTTTTTAATATTATTCTCCATTCTCGCACCTTCTGTAATCCAGGCCACCTCTTTTGAAAGATTTATTCAAATTTCATCTTCTACCATCTGTAATTTCGACTCAACATATACACGTTTAATTTTTTAGCCATCCGCTTTTACTCATTCTTCTTCGATGACATTTTCTAGAATGCGGCGATGAATATTCTCGTATTGATGATGATTCGTACTTTTACAACACTTAATCACTTAAACGAACATTGGTTGCGCGGGTGGTGATAACAAATATTATAATCAAGGTTGCGGTCTTGATATAAACACCTGACCCATTAATTACTTACATATGTCAGTATAAACTAAGAATTGTATAGTGTAGAAAAGGCAATTCATCCAGTAGACCGGTTTCGTCCTTATTGGGAACTCATCATGTACTGGCCAGAATTTGCCGCGGACAGGACTCGAACCTGGGCACGTCTGCTTCGGAACCTGGTGCTCTAACCACTGAGCCATCCTGCCGCACACTACACTGCACACAATTTTCAGTTATATACTAACTAATGTAACCTGGTTAGTCTATTTTTCCTTTAGGTGGAGCTCATATGGCATCCATTTAGACCCAAAGTTTCACATAGACAATTTTTATAATACATCACACGTTCCACACATTCACCATATCTACACGAATAGGATATATATGCATTAATAGTCTTTCGTGGAATAGGGTGACCACGGTACTTTAATAAATTTATCGTTAAAAGTTTCTTTACTTCTTTAAAAATATGGTGAAACTTTTAACGATATATATATATATATATATATATATATATATATATATATATTTTCTGTATAGCGTATGTGGATATTTCGTAAGAAAATGAATGTGAACATGAGTGTGTGTATGTGATAGTAGGCGTAATGGTGTTAATTGTTGAAGTAACACCCGAGGAACGTCAGGCCCTAACTAGTTGTAACGAAAAAAATAGTATGAACCATGCCAGCACTGTTCGGATACACCCTTACTATATCGTGTGGCCTTTTTTGCGCCGTTGCACCTTAGCATGAAATGAGTAATGGCAGAATAAAAGCAAACGTTCCAGTAAATGGGAGGAACGTTCAGCTGTAAAAACCGTTAAGGTATATGCTCTGAAATTGCTAAGTATTGATTTCTTATGTATTTTTGTATGTACATATTATATATATATATATATATATATATATATATATATATTCAATATAAACTAAAAAATGGATAATGTAGAAAATGAACAATAAAGATGAGACTGTTCGACTCAACGAATTCCATTTGCTACCGTAATGTATAGTTTGAACTGACAAAATATCACAATACATCGTGAAATTTGGCAGGAAACAGCAGGTTACAATATCTAATCATTTCACCATTGTTAGGACAGTATTTACTCTCTCTCCCTTTATATATATATATATATATATATATAATATATATATATATATATATATATATATCCGTCGTAAAGTCCATCCCCTCCTCAACGTGGTACGACGGTGTCAACCATGTTTCGATGGCCGATCGTACATGGGCTAACGGGGCTATGGCGGTGGTGTCACCAGGGCGTGGTGGATCTCCGACCGGCAATCGGATCTCCTATAAAATACCACATGAGCCCGACGACGGCACCATGACTCGGCGTATGTTCCCCGCCACAAAAGGGTTCAACAGCCACAGGATTACATGGACTCCTGGACAGTACCCCGTACTTCCGAATGGCGAATGAGCTCTCAACAGCCACCGGCAACCATGCAACTTACTGCTGCCTTGCAGACTGCGCTTGGATGTGCAAAGGCTAGAGGTGCGTCCTCGATCAAAAAGCCGAGTGGTGAGGGGACACCACTTGTACCAAATTCCCAAGAAACTCCATGAAATGTGGAGCCGGCTTATCCTCCAAAAGGAGTCAGCCGCAGTAAAGTAAAGTAAAGTAGGTAATATATATATATATATATATATATATATATATATATATATATATGTGCAAACAACGTACTCCATGGAATAACATTTATAATAAATCTTATTTCTACCAGTATCTACAGCCTTGTTCTGGATTCGTTAGTATATTCGTTCATCCAATCCCACTGTACATTTGTCGTAACCAATCTCCTCTTCGTCATGCTAGCCTTTGTTTTGCGAAATTTAGACCACTACTTTTGCGCAATTTAGACCACTCCTTTTGCGTAACGTCATTTGGTGTGTCATCGCTTTCATTGTAATTGCGTCCGTAATTGATGTGTGTCGTATTTTGCGAAGCGTTGGCTATTTTTAAAGGCATGTCGGTTACGTCTTTGTTCCAGTCCAATTTAATTTCTTTTTGAATTATTTTCTGCACGTTTAAGCAGGGCTTCAGCTTATTAATTGCAATAGCTTCAAAAGCCAGAAGCATTTTCTCTGTTTTTTAAGCAAATCTGCTATTGTGAACATTGTACTGTGTTGCCTGAGGATGGTGCTGGAAAGTAGGCACCGAAATGTCGCCAGTAAACAAAGATGTGATAGAACCGCATTTCCAGTTGAACAAATAAGAAGTCAACCCGATCAAAGACAAAACAAAATTTGAAATTGTGATCAATCGGATCTTTGTGTAACTGCCCGTGTACAGCTATTACCCGCGTACGCAAAACGCGGCATTGGAATACAGACAAAGGTGTTGACGTCACAGAGAGGCTATCCTTTTCATTCGTGCGCATCAATTTTGTTGTGTTGAACACCACGCTCAGTACATCGGCAGATCAAAAAAGAGGCTCGAAACTAGAATAAATCAGCATCTCCCTCAAAAACTATTAAAGAGGGGTGCAGCTCCTGCACAAAAATCAGCAATTTGCGAACATGTACTACCCACAGGTCATGCTGATAGTAGTAACAACTTTTCAGTTCTCTACAAGGCAAAACAGAGAAAATGCTTCTGGCTTTTGAAGCTATTGTAATTAATAAGCTGAAGCCCTGCTTAAACGTGCAGAAAATAATTCAAAAAGAAATTAAATTGGACTGGAACAAAGACATAACCGACATGCCTTTAAGAATATACAACGCTTCGCAAAATACGACACATACATCAATTACGGACGCAATTACAATGAAAGCGATGACACACCGAATGACGTTACGCAAAAGAAGTAGTCTAAATTGCGCAAAATTAGTGGCCTAAAATGCGCAAAACAAAGGCTAGCATAACGAAGAGGAGATTGGTTACGACAAATGTACAGTGGGATTGGATGAACGAATATACTATCGAATCCAGAACAGTGACTGTAGATACTGGTAGAAATAAGATTTATTAATAAATGTTATTCCATGGAGTACGTTGTTTTGTTCTTACATTTTTTTAAATGGTGAAAATAGAAACAATCAATATATATATCGTGTTTGTTTTTGTGTGTATCCATATTAAACCTGGTCAACAAAGATTGCGTTCACTAGATGAATTGTGCAATGCTTCCTAGTTTTCGAATACCTTTTCACTTAGCTGTATGCAAACACTTTTTTGCCCATACTGTTGCTTCCTGGTTGAAACTGAATTAGGTGAAAATTAATTACTCATCACAATACATAATACAAAATTGCTTAGGAATAGGCAATCAAGAGGTTGGGAAAAAGACATAAAATAAATGAAGATCTGTCCCAAGTAAAGTGGAACTTAATGTCGCCTGGATCCAAAAGAACGGAGAATCAGGACTTTTATATTGAAAAATTCGAGCGAAAACAAAAAAGACCACAGAAAGTCTACTTAGTGAATTATGACAGAAACCGAGTTTGTGTACAACGAGGCAGTGTTGCTAGTCGTCTTGTCCATTAGCTATCGCATGGTCGCATGGCAAATAAATGCGGTCATCGGCAGTATCGACTGAGGCATCATAATCTGCTCTCAAGAGATGGAGAATCGAATCAATCTAGTACGGGAAAGGTACACAATAGCTCTACCTGGACAACTTCAAATGCCGGCTGACGGTCAGACCGCACATCTTTATAATTACAAACCAACCGAAAAAAGAAAAACACGCTTATCCAAAAAATAACCAGTTGTAAGATGCAAAATAAATGGGCGTAGCACATTATTTTACTTCAATTATTAAACAAATGTGTAATACCGATTAGCGGCATGTGAAAAGTATCTCATCGTCGAAAACGCTATTTGACATTTGTAAAAATTACAATATTATTAAAAATGATATAGCAACAATATTCTTAGATGGTCTCCGCCTTATCTGAACCTACTTTGGTTATCTTTTCCTCCTGTGAAGTAGGCAGTTTGCTGGAGGATACATCAAAGTTGACCACGCCGCTGGACGAAATTGCTCCTGGTAACGAAAAAAGTAAGTGGTCATGAGAAAGCACGATTGGCAAGAGTTGAAATTACAGAACAAGGTCACAGAAGCAAGCCAAACACTCACACAGATGCTCAAAAACTACGCAAGCTTCTACATTTAAGATCGATTACATTTAAAAGTTACTTTAACAATTTCTGTTTCAAAACAGGCCAAATTATAGACACAATGAAGGCAAAACCTTCTTCCTATTGCGTAAAATGAAATTGTATGAGTTCATTCATTTATCATACGAAAATTGAACGCAAATATTGTCACAACCTTGAGGTAATGTCAAGATTGAGCACTTTACACTGTAAGAATCATAAGGAATGCGGCTCCAACCAACGTTCAGATTCTAGCCTTCACGTGGTAAAACTGCTCTCTATAACACACGCAGCACAGGTGTTCTTTAGCGCCTTAAATCCAATATTATGAGCAAATAGGGCACCACTGTCGTAGATCGTACATTAACTAAGTGTAAAACTTAGAATATAAATTCCCAAACGCTTCATCGATAGCAAATGCCAATAGACCGTTTTCGTCCCTATTGCGATCTCTTCCAGTACTGTCCAGAATTTTGCCGAGAACAGAGCTCGAACCGGGACACATTTGATTCAGTCCGTGATTCTATCTACTGCGCCAACCTTGCCACATACTGTATGGTATTTTTGGTTATATACTAAATTACGTTATTTTGTTTGATTTCATTAAATGTGGACGGAGTCCAGACCCTGAATCAAATGCGCACCTGTTTGCACCCTGACCGTGGCAAAATTTTGGACAGTAATCGAATAGTTAGGAATAAGGACGAAACCGGTTTATTAGATGAATTGCTGTTTCCACAATGCTTAGTTTGAACTAACAAATTCATATATAAAAGGAATGATGTTTATACCAGGCTCGCAACCTTGATTTGAATATTTGTTATCACCATTCACATAATCAATGATTATTTACCTCGATAACGGATTCTCTGTTGCCATCATGCTTATGCTGTTTGTCCCTAAAAGACATAGCTCTATGCCAAAAACGCCCGGTGATTTTGAAATGCAATTTCAGGCTTCACAAAAAGCAAGCAATGTTGATCATCGAACCGGAGTTAACACAATGGGTGAACCCCATAAACTACAGTGTTCACATTTGATACTCTCTTCGGTGAGGAGCAACGGTAGCCAGTAGCTTGTAAACAGTCACCATACGAAATAAATCAGTATCCATGTGAAAAACTGTGACAAATATATCTCTCAATGGGCGGCAAACTTCAGTAAAGTTCTCCGAGAGAACGGCCATCTCGAAGTGGTAATACGGTCCACCACTTCACGAACATTGAGAAACAATGATCTGTCCAGATTCAAAGACCTGGTGGTACTCAGAATTATTGGTTTACGGAAGAGGATCCGCATAGAACTCTGAAGTCCGTTCACAACGAGATGGTCCGCGAGAGCAAAGATGCCTAGTAAATTTTGTTACCGTTAAGTTAACGTTTAAAACACTCCAACGGTAAGCGTAATTAATGGATTTGATACTGGGCCGATGTTTCGGCGTTGCCAATGTCCTAGCCGTTAACGAGAGCACAGTTATATCAGGCTTCTGGCACGGCGAAAGTGACTGCGATGAATGTTGCCCTAGCTTATTATTAAATGAAAATATCTACCCTATATCTTTCATTGTATAGAACACCCAGACAACCATCTTAGGCTTAAACTTAATTCGAAAATGTGTACGGATAACCGATTTTAGGAATGAACAAATAATCTTCTCTAGGCCGAAGATCCAGAGTCTCTTATAGTTTATGTGCAGCACACCAGAGCAATGTGAGGCAAGGTAGTTGCTAGTGTATAGGAAAGATTTCGGTTTCCGATACGATTCTGTACTCCAATACCATTACACTAAATGTCCCAGGCCTACGGTAGAGGGCTTTAAACAGTGGTTAGAGTTAAACAGCATTCAATAGCCAACAAGAGTATATGGCGCTCCAAAATAAATCTTGCGGTGACTAATCAAGCAACGCAATAAATGACAGATGGCGTATTTCAAGAGCCATCTTAGTCTGGGTTTCGAGTTGCGAAGGTTTACGTTATGATAAAGGATTATTTGCTCAGACTTGCGGCTGACATTAAACAAGTAAACGTTGACATTATGCCACATCTGTATTCCATGCCTGCTCTGCGCGATCTGTTCTTTCAGCGAGCGGGTGGCAATTGGTTTGTCATTCTCTCATAAGCAGAGCAAAATTATACCATTACCAAAAAGTAACTACTAGCTGTACAATGGGTCCTACGAAAGTTTATATATTTTTTCATTGAAGGACATATACACGTTTTTACCGATCATAAACCACTAGTGCATTAGCGGTCACTGGGTTTTAAAAATAAACAAGTACATAAAAGAGCTCGAGGAACACGATGTAACGATCCATCGTCGGACAGGAATCGATAATACCTCAGCCGATACGCTCAGCAGAATTACTACTTTTCTGATATCGCCACTAATCAGGATCTTCAACGATGCCACTTGCAAACTAGCCAAGCAGCTGTATACAGGCTCATTGGTGTCCACACCATATGAAGCTTTGCTTCTACAACATAGACTATTGATACGGAAAGGGCAACCACTAGCATGATTGGCGCCGAGATCTACACGAATAGAACTGATCACATTTTCACAATAAACGACGTCACATCCCGGCGCTAGGCGCCTCATTGACATATTACGGTCTCGGTTGTATCGGCCCAGCATGACAAAAGATATATCGACTGAGTGAGTTCGCTGAATATAGCGTGTCGCCGGACGGCTTGCGTGGATAAATTTAGACGATGGGTTGATTTTACACCATCGGAAACATTAGTAATCGGCTAGAATAAACGATTATTGCTGACATCGTGCAGTCAAATATCCAAGCTGTTTAGTTTTTTTTAAATTTAACTTCATGAACTAAGCATAATGTGCTATACACATGAAGAAATTCAAAAATAATTGAGTGTCGCAACGAAATGCCTACCTGATGACGAGACCCCTTCGTTTGTTTGACTATACAATCCAGAACCACCAGCACCGCCAAAATTAAACGATCCAGAGGCAGAACCCGATCCAACAGAACCGGTTATGGTGTTTCCCGAGACGGTTGGCACAACAGAGCCTACACCCTGTCCGATTCCACCGATCAGTCCTTCAGACAACGCGACATTTGACACACCGGTCGAACTGTTGCCAATACTTGTCTGGCCACTTAATGCAGACGCAGCGGCGGAAACAACTCCAGAGCCAGTACCGGAAATATTGGACGGAGCTATACCAAATGATGAATTAGACACGTAACCGCCACTAATTCCCGAAACAGCTGTGTTGCCCAAAGTTGCAGATGGCGGAACAGTCAATTGGCTGGAGCCCGTAAATAAGTGATGATCACTAACTCCACGAGTTGTTGCGAGTATAATAGATTTTTTTGCGCGCTGGATAGCAGGGATTCCGGAATTTGTGTCATCATTGTTTTGCAGCTAATGTGAAAAATACCACATTCGGTAAGAAAAACTCGATAATAAAGCAAAACGAAGAATACAAATACACACATAAATAGTGCAAAACAAAACGAAAACAATACGGTGAGAAAGGCGGGGGCAGAAATAAAATAAGACAGAATTTTCAAGCTATTCAACAATCGTGGATGGAAACTCAAGCTGCACAGAATAATAAGTGATTTAACATTTCGAGCTCCATATAGTAATTGTTATCACCGCCCGCGCAAACAATGTTCGTTTAAACAATAACTTATCTTCAGGCAAAGTCCTAAATTGTCCCGCTATTTCGTTCTACAGTGAATGTGCTAAGTTCTGACCGTTCGAAATTCGAAAAACTAATGAAGATCTCGCGGACTTATCCATATTATCACCAGATCACCAGACCTCTTACAGTTGACACAAGTCGGTTGAACTACACGAACACGTGCGTGCAGTTTCCATCAGTTCAATTCGTAGTAGTATTACAATGTATATTATTCTAGTTGACATGGTTAAGATAAACAGATGAACTAAGCACAGTATTTGCCTCAAGCTAAAGATAGGATTAATGAACTCTTTCGATATGTATCTTAGGATATCTTGGCAACTAAACTCTGAGAATCAGAAAAACACCGCATCCGCGGAGCACAAGTAATTTGCCCCCACACAAAACACATACTGAAAATATACGCATAAGTACTCAATAAAGGAAAAATCGAACTAGTTTTTAAGCGATTGTGCACACTTACAAACGCACACACAAGTTAATTTACCGGAAATGGAAAAGAACGCAAGATGAAGTTATTTATAAGGTCGACATGGCAACCTAGTAAGCGAAAATTGTTTACACCCTTTTTTTTCTTAGCAGTATCGTTATAATAATAGAATACAATAAGATTCAAACATATATAATAGTATTAAACAATAATTGATTGCGCGGGTGGTGGTAACAATTCTTTAAATCAAGTTTGCGAGCTTGAAGTAAACACCAATCCCATTGTATTTAACCAGTCGTTGAAAAACATAACAAAACTACCGCCAGCCGCAACGCACTGACGCGTTTCGACCTTCCATGATCATCATCAATGCACAATGGCAAACTGACTAGCGAGAATCAAACCGCATTGCATATATATGGAAAGCAAAACTAGTTGGGCCTCTCACCTCTGATGGGTATGTATGCAATGCGGTTTGATCCTCGCTAGTGAGTTTTCCATCATACTATGATGATGATCATGGAAGGTCGAAACGCGTCAGTGCGTTGCAGCTGGCGGTAGTTTTGTTATGTTTTTGGACGAATGGTTAAATAAAACGGGATTGGTGTTTACGTCAAGCTCGCGAACTTGATTTAAAGAATAGATACTATTATTTTGAATAGTTGCTCATTTATAATGTCAACAATAATGCCTGATTTAGAAAATAAGGATTCATGTTAAAATTCTTTAGCAATGTGCGTTAAAAGTATTATATCATTTACTCGGAAATATCAAGTTGACATAAATACGATGTTCGTTTTTTGCCTATTTAAGTAAGTGTATATGAAAAAAACTCATTATTCGTTATGTAAAATCGACATTTCAAAATTTTATGGCTTCTTTTAAATGCGTTACCACAACTGTAAATAGTGACAACACATAATGATGACAGAAACTCTGTTGCTACCAATAATGACCCGACATCAAAGCAGAAAGCCATACTTTTAGATTTATTGAATCTTAGTAAAGTTTAAAATAAACGGTTTTAATCTACGGACTGGTGCTTAATTAATCATGGATTCGCTGAGTGGTGATAAAAATTATTTAGACAATGTTTGCGTAATTGATAAAATAAAAAATCTCAATTTATTGAACCAGAAGTAAAACGTAACAAACTACCCCTAGTCGCACGTACAGGTACGACACGATCTCCTATGCTCATCAACACAACACAAAGGCAAATTGTCTACAAAGAATTAAACTGCAATGCAGTCGTAAATATAGCTTTCTGCACCTTTTGCGACATTCACATAATTTATCCAATTAAGAAAGCCTAGATTGCGTTGGCGATGCCAACAATGATTTAAATCGAGTTTGCAGATTGGAGATAAGCATCAATCTCATTTTGTCTAACTAGTCGCACCTGACGTCAATTAAATATTACATTTTCGCAGTATTAATCCGTGACAAGCTTTGTTACGCCCAGGTTATGTAGTCTCTAAGATATTATCCGTTATGTTTACGCTACTTTATGATTATGCAAATAAACTGTTTATTGCTGTACATTATGAAACCGGACATGAATTTACAGAAAATACGAGAATGGACTGACATTGGCTGTTTACGCTTGATGCCAATAAAAGCACAAAATATAATGTTGATCTTTATATTTTGGAGTATCGCTGCTTTATGTGTTCATCTATTATGAATGAACTTAAGGAACATAATTTTAACAAATTATTTTGTTACGCACCGTTGATAGTGTTATGTGGATACTTTGACAACAGTAGTGTGGCTCAGACACCAACATAGAAGTGCCAGATTCGAGCTTTGTTCGCGGCAATCTCTGCACAGTATGTGAAAGTTCCCAAAGAAGACAAAACCGATCTACTTGAGGAATTGCCTTGACAACACCATATAATGCTTAGTTTATAATACCACATGTATACTAGTCTATGTGTATCTCTCTCCTTCTTCAATATCAAATTACAACAACGATTCTGAAGTAATTATTTTGGCCCATAAAAAAAGAAAGTTACTTATATGCATTGCTGATTTAAGCGTAGTTCATCCATTATGCATAAAGATTTACTAGATGGTTATGCAGGTCTTAAAATGAACAATGTGCTATTTTTTGCAAAATACGACCACAGCAGTATATTTTTAAAAGTTAATAGGAAAATCAAACAAATATTTTAAACATGAACGAACACTTTATGAGTTCAACACATCAACATTATGCAAGATTTTTATTAAATTTTGGAATTAAGAAACTTTCTTAATCAGTAGGCTATCAAATACATTTTCCAACGACACACACAAACACATACTATGTAGTTTGAAATTCATATCATTGTTTCCTAAATTTCCCTACAAACGGGTAATGATTGTCGAAATCCTTATCTAGTAAAGAAACATCAGCGACGTAAAATAATGTTCATATGAGATTTAAAGTATCTTAAGTAGTACGTTTTATTCAATCACATACACACACACACACACACACACATATATATATATATATATATATATATATATATATATATATATATATATATATTGTATTTATATACGTAAATTAAAACATAACGTAAGGAATTAAAAATGTATAAACTGTATAAACAAAACATAACATAAAGATATAGATGCAATTTGTCTACTGAGCCAATTACGAACTTATTAACCAATTATCTATAATAGTCCGAATTACTACGATCGGAAATCGAATCATGGAGCAATAATTTAGGTCATGCAACTCATCTACTATCCAACCGAAACCATGTACCGCATGCGATTTTCAATTATAAATCAACTTACTTCTTATGATAAGTCTAAACTTCAGGTGGATCTGAGTGAGCATCTATCGACCTACAGACCTAATAGCATTTCCCAGTGTAATTATAAGACAACAACAGTGCCACTTGCCAAAAATGATATTATATATATATATATATGTCAGAAACTCCATGAAGTGGAGCCAGCTTATCCTCAAAAGAGAGTCAGTCGCAGTAAAAGTAAGTATATATATATATATATATATATATATATATATATATATATATATTATCGGTATAAATAAAACATAAATACAATTCGTCTACTAGACCAGAAATACTATGGTCGGGATTCCAACCCTGTAGCACTATGTTTTTCTGTGCAACACATCCATATCCAAATTTTCATTTATACACTAGATTATTATTTATCGTGAACCTGCCCCTGTTGTGGATACTAGTGGTCATCCATATTGCCCTAGAGTTCAAACTAGCCAACCCCAATCTGTCAATATAGGACAGACACCACACCACCCGAGGAAGTGATATCAAATTAAAGTTTAATTGAAGAATCGATTTGCACATATGTTTTACGTGTAGAAACAATAAAAGCGGACAAAATATTCAATTCGTCTACTAGACTGGTTGCGTGTTTATTTGGCAATAATCAGCAGCTGCCAGAAAAACCGCGGGAGAAATCTGAACCAAAAACATCTGGTTCCGTATAATGCATATTAATCGTTCTTAACTTGAATTCGTTGGGCAATGAAATGACCAAACATACTTTTAGATGCTTCGAGCTAATTGATGAACAGGCCCAATCAATGAAACTGATCGCGTTCATTTGCCCGCCACAATCAAATTGAAATTCGCACCGTGATTTTCGTATTCTGCATGAAAATCCGTGTAATGGAAAACATAAAAATGTGCAGTAATGTAACAGGGAGAGAACGACTTCGCACCCGCACCTAGAGAAGTTAGTGTTCCAGCAAAAACTCGAATGTTTGCAAGACAAGCGTGATCAAGCGTTGATTTGTCTTCCAGAAATCAAGCCTAGATGCGTGTTTGCTTTATCTACATGCACAACGAAGACACCGCAAGACAAAAAGGAGATAACAAATTGTCCCGAAAGCGCCAAATTGTTCGCAAACATCCATGCAACGACTGAGGGTCAAGACGGAATTTTTAATTGTAAGTCCATATATACTGCCGAAGTAAAGCTTATTTTGCAGCAGGAGTACGGAGCCCACAATGAACAACGTGCAGCCCGACAATAACCCATAGAATCAGTTAGTTATCGAAAACAGCATGGTTACCGTCGAAGCGACATTTCTATCTTGTAATGCCCTAATTAGATGCTAAAACTAAACGAACATTGGTTGCTCAGGTGGTGATAACAATTATTATAATCAAGGTTGCGGTCTTGATATAAACACCTGACCCATTAATTACTTACATATGTCAGTATAAACTTAGAATTGTATAGTGTAGAAAAGACAATTCATCCAATAGACCGGTTTCGTCCTTATTGGGAAGAAACCTGTACGTGATGAGTTCCCAATAACAGCTCAACCTAGATGAATTACTTCCTACAATTCTTAGTTTATACTGACATATGTAAGTAATTAATGGGTCGGCTATTTATATCAAGGCCGCAAACTTGATTATAATAAGAAGTGGTAAAACGTTGTCCTACCATAAGCGACAATGAAATCTTAATTTGAAGAAGAGTCGGGTCGCAAAAGAGCCTACTTGAGTTTATCACCACGAGTTCTAGCGAGAAATCAAATCCAAATGAGTGTGGAAGCGATTCTTATTTCACACTCTCAAGACAGTTGACTCTGCTAATATTGCCAACTATTGTGGCGCTTGTTTGCTTCATGCCACAGGAAAATTCAAAGTATTCCAATGAATAAGCTTTAGGGTCGCTATTATTACACAAACAAAATTATAGTCGCTTGAAAGCTAGGATTTAAACAATTATAATTTGCCCCATAGCTATACCGAAATATCGGCTTTTCTAAGGTAATGCCAAATGCGAAAGTGCAAAAATGTATTTTTGCGGCCCCATATCGCCATTAATTACAAAAAACAACAAAAAAGTCATCTGAACATGTTAGAACTGACCGGAAGTCATAAATATTTAGATTAAAAAATACCATGGGATTTGTTGTTTCATGTAATTTTTAACTTAACTTGAGAATAAATTGGAACAGTAATGAAAATCATTTTCTCCATTCCATTCTGGGACTAATATAAAATTATTCCAATGAAGATCGTGGGCTTGGCACCGAATAAGGTACGGCAGTACAGAGCTCTCGACTGCATACACGGAGAAGTGGTTGAGTTTACATTGTATGTAAGCATCGCTAGAAATCATAAATACTATTCCAAAAAATG
>JAQBSW010009821.1:17500-27006 GCA_029291075.1 Eudiplozoon nipponicum | reverse complement strand
TGAACTAATTTGTTACTAGTTTCGCAACACCTAATACATACTTGCATATATATTAGCTCTCCACAACAAACAGTATTTAACTGTTATAAGATCACAGTTGAGTTTAAACTTGGTTAGAGTGACAGCTGGCTTATTTATTGAAATAAAAATTTGCAGCAACTGCTTGATGTTTCTTGAAGGAATGTTTTTTGTGCGGTACTGAATTAATTGAAATTACCTGATCTGCGTTTTGACTAACGCAGCTTTCATTGTTCCAGTAAATTTCTTTTTTCATAATATTTCGATCTACATTACCGTAGATCTTCATCAGATGCATTTCACGAAACAGATGAAGCAAATGTGTTATTTCCTCTAGTCATAATATTTATATACCACAGACTGACCTTTCATTAGATATTCGCGTGTCACATGTGTGTGTGTGTGTGCATTTTTATAACCGTTGTTTTCATCTAACTAATTTCGACCAGAGTGGCTGAATAATAATTTATCAATTGCATGCAATAACTATTCGTTTTTTTAAACACACTCAATGTAAATGACGTAACTGAGATGGGGAGACCCATAATTCAGAAACACACGTCATAAAAACATGCCATGAGTGATAAGACCAGAAGTCCGAAACGACTAATGCACATGTTAATTTACAATTCAAACCACTAAGTTACACTCAAGATAGATAAGTTAATAACAGTTATTGGCGCACGCCACGCATGTGCATGTGTATGTGTATGCATAACTAGAAAAAAACTTGGTTAAATTATTTTCATACAAATGTACGTAGATCGAAATATTATGAAAAAAGAAATTTACTGGAACAATGAAAGCTGCGTTAGTGAAAACGCAGATCAGGTAACTGCTTGATGTATTGAAGTCAGCCGTATATTTTATTGACGCATCGTCCTTATTGAAAAAGCCACATCGTTTACAGAAAAAATCTTTTATGAATCTGAACAGTGTAAACAATCATTTGTCTAAATATTTAAGCATTGCATATCAATCAAAATAGTTTCCAGTTTTGTTTCTTGACAAGCATCTTCTTGACTGCTTAAAGTATTATCTGACGCGATCTGGATTATCGCAGCTTATTATTATTATTGTGTTTATTTCTTTTACGGAATATTTATATATTACAAAATGCACACTGAATATACTAAAGGTAATTTTCCAATGAGTTTGTTCAAAGTAATCTATGAGAAGCCTTAATTCTATAGGATATTCGGTAAATTTAAATGGAAGCCAATTTTATTCTTAACAATATAATAATATTATTGAAAATAATCATAATAAGAATAATTTTAATAAGACACATTTTTTTTAGAAAAAACATCTTTTTTATTCCCTAATTTAAAAAAATTAAAACTAATACAAATTGAAAGTGGGATAATGAAAGCATGTGTATCGACGCCTAGCAATCAAAGTAAGTTAATTACGACATTAGAGCTGGTAAATAATTTAATAAATAAGACTTAAAAGGTAGAAAAATCATATTTCGGCTTGTGAATAAGAATTTCAAAAAGACATACAAATATGACATACTTGTTCTTATAATCAAGGGTGCGATCTTGATATAAGCACTTGACCCATTAAAAACTTACATATGTCAGTACAAACTAATAATTGTGTAGTGTAGAAAAGGCAATTCATCCAGTAGACCGGTTTAGTCATTATTGGGAACTCATCACGTACTGGCCAGAATTTGCCGTGGACAGGGCTCGAACCTGGGCACGTCTGTTTCAGAATCTGGTGCTCTAACCACTATGAGCCACCCCCTGCCGGTATAATTGTGTTTAAAGTCGTTCAGATTGCTCATTTAGATGAAAAGAGAAATCCAATAGGACATCCTTCCTATTAAGTAAATACTATTAAGGTATAAAGGGCAAGGTAAATTTTCCCATTGAGGCAAAAAGTAGTCACTGCTAATTTGGTGTTTAAATAGAAGAAATCTTTTATCAATTTAATGTTGTGGACGATTCTGTAAGTACTCACGGGTGCATAAATGGAGTTCCTTCCACAAGAACAATGGGTAAATTTTCCATACATAAGCAAGTATTTTTGTGAAGTATATATATATATATATATATATATATATATATATATATAGAAAAAAATCATCGAAGAACTACAGTGAAACAGCCAAATCAGACTCATGATGCCAGATAAGAGGGCAGGCAGGGAGATAATGAATTCTGCCGACTATATTCCAGCTATTTTACAAATTTTTGATAAAAGCACAAAATTAAAACGCAGAGGTACAACTTGATGCCACAGCGAAAGTAACAAATTTAATAACGAAGATTATAAGCAAAATAATTTCAGAAATGGAAACTATGCAGGTAATCGACTCAGATGGTTACAATGTATTTATTGCCGAATGTTCAATTGCAAAGCCTGTAGGTTCAACAGCAGCGATATTATGCGGGTCGCCTAATGTGCATAAAATAGTCAGCAATAATAATCTTCATCCTTTGAGACCTGTATTATCTATGGTTTACCCTTGGCAGCACGGTAAAGCCAGATTTTTATGCTGGATTGTAAAACCGATAATAAAATAAAGATAGGAATACGTTGTTCAGAATAGCTTTCCTTTTCTGGGAAAAATGCGTCAATTATATTTAAAGTAGAGGAAAAGTTTATCTCTAGGCATACTCGCCCTATTTACTTGTATTCTGCTGAACGGAACTAAATATTACATTTGATTATCTGCAATCATATTTGGCAGAAACGTTTATAGCATTGGACGACATAATGTAACTTTTTACTTGTTAATACCTAACATACAATTTTTATTCCAGAGATTCTTTGACACAAAAATCGACGGCACAACAAGCATACATATGCATCAGTTAATAGTAACTGGATCAAAACCATTTATCAGTGGAGCCAATACGCACATACGCTACGTTGACCATGCTTTCGTGGTCGTTTGAAAGAATGAAGATACAAATGCGTTGCTACATCACGTAAACAAGGTCGACCAAGCAATTGATTTCAAACTCGAAGATGAGCAAGACGAATATCTATCATTTCTAGATGTAGGAATAAAAAGAGGTGAAAAGGGTAAAAATTCTAAGTCGTTCCACAAGAAATCAAGCTGGATGTGGGCGGTAGTGTATCACGGACTTACAAAAGGAGCCTCATAGTTAATTTGGGCCCATGAGTGTGCAGGATTTGTTCGTCTCAGAAAAATGAATTCGAGTTAAGCCTGCTTCGTGAAACTTTGCGAAATATTAGCTATTCCAACTGGTTTATCGAATACAATTTGAAGCAAAGTAATAAAATCGAGACCAATTTAGAGGAAAACAAAACACCTTACAGATTTACGCCATGTGACCCCTTTTGAGGGGATCCTCCAGCTTAAGTTTTCAAAAGAAAAGTAATTCGAGCGACTAAAGTTCAATTTCCGTTCAATTTACGAGGTGAGAGTTGTGCTCAACACAACAAAGCTTATGTGAACTAATGAAAAAGACAGACTCTCTGTGACGTCAAAACAAATACCTGTACACAAATTTCAATGTAACTGCAACACTCATTACACTGGTGGATGAAAAAGAGGCTCAAAACTAGAATGAATCACCATCTCCATAAAAAAGTATTACAGAGGCGCAGTTCCTGCACAAAATCAGCAATTTCTGCATATGTACTACTCACAGATCACAATGTCAGTAGTAATAATTTTTTAGTTCAATATAAGGAAAATCGGAAAATATGCTTTGGCTTTTTAAGCCACTACTATAGATAAGCGTAACCCCTGCTTAGACGTGCGAAAAATATTTTAAAAGAAGTCAAATTGGACTGAAACCGAAACAACGATCAGACCTTCAAAAATAACAAACGTTTCGCAAAATACGACACAACCTGTAATTGCGGAGACATTCTAAAAGAAGTATACGAAACATCAGATGGCTATAGTTCACATCACGTTTGCGAGCTTGAATTAGATACCAATCCCATTGTAGTTAGCCAGTCGTCGAACAACTTGGCAAAACTACCGTCAGTTTCACGTACTAACGCGTTTCCAACTTTCACAATCATCATCGGAGCACGCCGGCCAGCTGACTAGCTAGGATAAAACCGCAATGCATATATGTGGAAAGCAAAATTGGATATGCGTCTCTCACCTCTAATACACTTGCATACATTGTACTTATCTGGAAATTTCGGCGGCACAATGTACGCAAGACTACTAGAGTTGAAAACCACATATCTTATTTTAATTTCCATATATATGCATTGCTGTTCGATCCTCGATAGTCAGATTGCTATCGTACTCTGATGATGATCATGGAAGGTCGAAATGCGTCAGTGCGTTGCGGCTGGCGGTAGTTTTGCTATGATGCTCGGTGACTAGTTACATACAATGGGATTGGTGTTTACTTCAAGCTCGCAAACTTGATTTAAAGGACTGTTATCACCACTCACGCAATCAATTGTTTTTAAATTGTGTTGCCTATATATGTACATGCGGCGAAAGCTGCAAACAGTTAATGTTCGTGACCGCATTGAAATTGTGCAGTAGACATTTCCAGTCAAGTTCAATGTATGCGAGACTGCTAGAGGTGAGAGCCGAATATCTAAATTTGATTTCCATATATATTCAATGCTGTTTGATCCTCGATAGTCAGTTTGCCGTCGTACTCTGATGATGATCATCATGGAAGGTCGAAACGCGTCAGTACGTGTGACTGACGATAGTTTTGCTATGTTGTTCGACGACTGGTTAAATACAATGGGATTGGTGTTTACTTCAAGCTCGCAAACTTTTCTGGAATAAATGCTACCATCACCTGAAAATTCATTGACAGTTTAATCATCATTTGGCACTTCGTAAAAGAAGTCTGCATTGCGCAATATCAGGATCGTCATAGCTAGGATATGATTGGTTACCAACCATGCATGGTTATGATCAGTTGTGCGAGAATATCAATAACAAATGCAGACTATATTTGCCGTAGATACTGGTAGAAATGCTAGTTATTGACGAGTATTATCTCAAAGCTTACTATTCTTCCTTTTCATAAGTATGTAAATTTAAATAAAGTTTTATTGCAGGATGTAAAAAAAATATATTTGCTTTCAGTTGGAACTAAGCATTGCATAAAGTATTCAGAGCAATTAATCAGACAGATTGGTTTCTCCCTATTGGGAACTTTTCAACTACTTTCTAGGATTTCACGCATTCAGGGATTGACAACGGGACATATATGCTTTGATGTCTTGAGCTGCCTTTTTTCTTCAAATAAACGTGGTTCCTTTTAGGAGGCATGATGCTTATGCCTAGTAAGACAGTTAGATTGAACGATTTGTTGGATGAGCTTCACCTGAAGAAGTTGAGGCTAATCAGCAAACATTAGTTAGTAGATAATTAAAATTTGCGCATTGTGTACGGCTGGATGGCTCAGTGACTAGAGCACCAGATTCCGAAGCTGACATGCCCGGTTTCGAGACCAGTCTGCGGCAAATACAGGACAGTACGTGGGGAGTTCCAAATAAGCACGAAACTAGTTCACTGGATAGATTACCTGTGCTACTTTATGTCATGTTTAGTTTATGCTAACTTGTCATATATATATATATATATATATATATATATATATATATACATACATATACACATATATATACATATATATATATCTATATATATATATACAGATACTCTATATATATATATACATATATATACATATATATACATATATATACCTATATATATATAATATATATGTATATATATACTCACATATATGTATATAAATATATGTCTATATATATATATATATATATATATATATATATATATATATGTATATATACATTATATGTATATGTATGTATATATATATATATATATATATATATATATATACATATATATATAGGTATGAGATAAATGATATCCCACTCAGTTCAGGTATGTAATATTATATGAATTTTCGACAATCATAATGAAGTTTAATCGACCAGTGTCTAAAGTCATAAATTTCTTATTTATCAACTGAGTTTCTGTCTTCCCTTTTACATTACCTTTGACTGCATAAGACTGAAATCCACGTGACACCTGTTATTTCAAGCAATGACCAATCAAAAACCTCAGAACCGAATCAGGATGATGAGTATTTTGACGCGGATACACGCCGACGTAGACGTTCGCTGGATGACGTGGACTCGACGCTATCCGACGGAAATTCTGTGAGTAGTGAAATGAAAACTACCGATTCCACGACCAGTACTAAGTCGTCTTCAGAAAGCCCGAATGTTACAGGTATATTATTTGTCTTAATAATAGTAATAATATGAGGAGTGTTGATATTCTTAACTAGCTATCTTCGATTTCTGAAATAAAGTTACTACAAAAGATTTGTAGATCTCCTATTTATCTATAAATTAATCTCGCTCTCACATTTCCGTTAACTCATTTCATCCGCGTCAGTGTAGAATGTTTACTTATTGGATACTCGACCCCCTCTTTACATGATCTAGCCAGAGCTGTCATCCTTCGAAGTATGAAAACAAGTTTAAACAAGCTGTATAACTATTATTAAATTCAGCTTCAGATAAATAACAATCCACTTTTATGTATCCAGTCGAACGAGAAAGCACAAACTAGAGTTAGTTCCACATCCTGATATCTTTTGACCTTCCATGATAATTACTATTTGTGACTTAAGGTAGTTTTACTATGTTATGCGACAGGTTGGATACAACCGGACTAGTGGAGCTTGCAAAATTTATTTATATAATTGCTATCCCCACCTGCGCAGTCCACGGTGGCTAAATTGTAATACTTTCACATGTGTGGCGAAAGCTGATAAAATTTACTGCTCGTCATTGCATAGAAAGAATGCAGCCAACGTTTCCAGACAAGTATTGCGTACATGAGACTACTAGAGCATATCTATATATATATACGCCTTGCGATTTAACCCACGCTGGTCAGCATAAGCATGTCATCTTGGTCTATTGATGATCATGCAAGGTCGAAACGCGTCCGTACCTGTGACTAACGGTAGTTTCTCTTCTGTTGTGCGTCTGGTCAAATACGATGTGTTTGATGTGTATAGGAAGTTATCATAATTGCTTTAAAGGCCTTTATCATGACCCATGCAACTATTGATTGTTTGAATATTTATAACCTTCATACACGTTGGTTAGTGTTTCAGCGTGTGACTGAGAGCAGTTGAAACTGATACGTGATTCGTGGAAAAATCGCAGTTAACAAATGTAAACTATTTATTCTAAAATTAAACGATCATTGATTGCGCGGGCAGTTATAACAAATGTAAAAATCGAGGTTGGGATCTTGATACGATACCAACACCAATATATATATATATATATATATATATATATATATATATATATATATATATGCTGCCAAGACTAACCATCGTCTTTCTTGGGAGCACTCACGTACTTTCCAGAATTTGCCACGTACCGAGCTCCAACCTGGGCATATCGGCTACGAAGTCAGTGCTTCTAACCCCTGAGCCAACCTGTCGCGTTCTGCACTTAATTTTCTTTTATGTACTAACTCATGTGTTTGGTTAGCCTGTCATTCAGGATGAGCCCATATTCAACTCCATATCTGTCATTACCTAACAAACAAAACGCTAACTAGGTAAGTGGTATTTAATTGAATATGTACATTATTAAACGACCATTGATTGCGCGGTCGTTGACAACAATAACGTAAATCAAATTTTAGAGCTTTATATAAACACAAATCACATTGTATATAGATTTTTAAGTTTAAACTAAGCATCGTTTAACGTAGTCAAGGCAATTAATTCAGTAGACAGGAATCGTCTTTGTTGGGAAATCTTGAATTACTGTCCAGAATTTGCTACAGCAGAGCTCTAACCTAGTCAGGTTGTCTTCGCATTCTATGACTCTAACCAATGAACCACCATGCAGCACGCTACACACATCATTTTCTTTCAGTTGGAGCCTATATAGCACCTGTTTTGATCTAAAGTCTCAATTGGTCTTCGACATTCTCTCATTATCGAATAGACGCCCAGCTGCCTGAGGAAATGGTATTAAAGTGAATATTTATAAACTTCAATGATCATTGTTTGTGGGTTTTCTATAAACACCAATCCCATTATAATTCAAATTAAAACGAAGCACCGTGTAACTTGAAAAAGCAAAATTAATTCTGCAGAGCCGTTTCGTCTCCATTAAGAATTCTTCAAGTACTGCCCATAATTTCCACGGAGAGGGATCAAACCTGATCCCGTCTCATTTGATATCTGTGTCTCTAGGCACTGAGCCAACTTGCCGCACGCTACAAACAAATATTCAAGTTATATACTTATTCATATTTTCGAACAGCCTATTCTTCCACCCTGTCCAGTGAAAATTCTAGACAGTAATTAATAATGTTTCAATGTGGACGAAATCGGTCTATTTATGAATTTATTTTTCTACCTTAAACAATGGTGAGTTTATGCTGAGAATATATTTATCGTTGGATTGGTGTTTATACCAAGCTCGCAACCTTGATTTAATTTATTAACTATTTGTTTTGTAAATTTTTTATTAAAGTTTTTCTGTTCATTTTCCAATTTTTTTAATCTTTGGAATTTTGTGGGACAATGTGAATGGTATATTCTGAATATGATAGTAATATTTATTCGTATGGCATTCTGTACTACGAAGCAGTAATTTATTCCTTAAAAGGAATTGTCTTTTGCGTAGTGCTGTCATCTATTGAGCTGATACCACAATTGACGGTTGCGAGACAATTTATAGCACTAGATGGTCGATACAATCTTGATTGCTTTGCATGTCCAGGTGCACAGCTCGCTTTTTAATTGATTAATGAGTACTCACGTGTCCCAAGACTCTGATGCCTTGCTTTCACCGCTTGCCCGGAAATGAATTTGAATGAAGATTTTCTCTGGCGTTTCTGTGCAAAATTTTGCTTTTTTCTTTAAAAATGAGTGAGTTTGAATCCTTGCGTGCAAATATAATTGCCATTAAATTGTACTCAGCTGCTTATTCGTATGCCCCCTTGAACTATTTTTGTCCATGTGAGTGAAAATGTTAACTGATTGATGCCTACTGCGATTGAATCGCGAATTATTTCTTATGCGCTTGTGCCATAATTACCAGTCTCTGCAAACGTGGTGTATATATTATACAGTGAGTGGTTATATTCCAACAAAAAATGCATGCAGTTTGGTTCATCAGCTGATTGATTCAACGAAAAGTGCTGACTGTGCTGACAATGTAAACCAGATAAACGACTGCCTAAGTCAACTAGATGAAGTCAACAACGTTTAACTTGACTTATTATTAAGCATTTTTCTAATTTGCGTTGTGCACAGTTGTGCTATAGTTTTACTATTTGATAATTTGGCACTGTGTTGGCTGCAATGGAATGTAGACAAGTGAAGTTTGCGACCCCCCAGTAAGACCTGCTTGTGTATTAGTTGGCTCAACGACAAACACCGAGTTAACTCCTATTAGAATTAAGGAAACGCATGTGACGGAAGAAATTG
>JAQBSW010009821.1:0-12500 GCA_029291075.1 Eudiplozoon nipponicum | reverse complement strand
CCACCCGTGCAATTATTGATAGTTTTATTGCATAACTTGTATAATTGTGGTGGAGGCTATTCGGGGTTGCATAGAATTGGTGCAGCCGACATTTCCGGAGAAGTACAATATACGCGAGTCTTACAGATGTGAGAGTCGCATATCTAATGTTGCTTTCCACATACAGGCATTGCGGTGTGATCCACGCAATTCCGTTCGCCATTGTACTCTTATGATTATCATAGAAGATCGAAACCAATCAGTACGTGTGACTGACTGTAGTTTTGCCGTTGTTGGACTGGCTAAATACAACTGGATTGGTGTTTATTTCAAACTCGCAAAGTTGATTTAAATGATTTTTTCACCACCTACGCAATCAGTGATTGTTCAATTGCTAAATTTTAATTTTATTCGATGTCGACACTAAATTCCAGCTCGGCTTAAAATATTACACAGTTGGTTGCGTTTTGACCGCAGAGTGGCTCAGTGGTTAGATCAACAAACTCAGAAGCAGACGTGCCCAGGTTCGAACCCTGTCCGCAGCAAATTATGGATAGCAGGGGAAGAGATACTCTAAACTAAGCTCTTTGCTACGTAGGGCAAGAAGTTCAGATTTAAACTTGCAATCTTGATATTAACACCGCTCCTATTATGCACATACATTTGCCAATATTAACTAAGTATTGCATAATGCAGAAAAGCCAATTCACTCAGTCGACCGGTTTGGATAGTAGTGAGATCTCTTCACGTACTTTGCTGCAATCTGTTTGATCATATGCAGATACGACAAAAAAGACAATGTTGATTAAAGTTTCTGGCATTGGTCTAAGGGGATTTATTTAAGAGTGCCGCTCGATGTCGGCATTTTACAAACATCCATTAAGTTAAACAAGCTTCAGCTCTCGAGCTAATGAGAATACTGTTATCCCATTTGCTGGTTTGAGAAAACTTGGTGGAACCAGAGGTTCAAAGCCAATAATTCGTGGACAAGATTGGTGCAACTATTTCTGTAAGGCTCGTAGTATCCTGTATTCCAGTTTCAGATACGGGACATATATCGATTTCTAATTCTGGTTGCATACGTGCAAGAGCTTCTCGTAGTCCAGATTGCGTTAGCGTTCGCAAATTAAATGCGCTGACATCAAAAACAAACCTTTGTTTGATTAATTGTAGTTTACTTTGACTCCTTGAGATATTTGGCAATCCGACAGTAATATGATCTACATATACCATATTCATAACATCAAAAGTTGCGCTTTTCTTAAATTGAGAAGAGAAAAACTGGAAAATGGACAAAGTCGGAAATGACGGGGTCTTCAGTAGCCTGGTTTCGCTTATCAACTTTGCATGAAGAAACGAATAAGGCGAGCATTTTATTCTACCCGACAGCCCATGTAGTTTAGATTTGTAGGTTGTAAAAGAACATCGGGTTGAACATTTTTTGTGGTAATGGTGGGTAATCAGAGGTTTCCTTCGTTTACGTAGTCTTCCAAACAAGGCTGATGGGCACTATCTGCTCAGATACCAGTGGTCAATGTGTTCTTTAGCAGCCGAAATCTGCTATTTGTATCTGGCATACGTGTGCTCATTCTGTGACTACTATTTAACACTAATTTTATTCCGTGTAGGTTGGAAAAACTCGAGGCTTCACATAAAACCTGTTGATTGCTGTATCTCATTAGATCTGGCTAGGTTTATGCTACCAATCCATGGATGACTAGTTAGGCCCGACGGTCGTAAGACCGGAAATATCTATGGCTTATTTCTAAGACTTCTAATGTACAGTAGACTGATAAAGGGTACCGTTAATGGGATCCGAAATATCTCGACGAACAAAACAGTGGCATTTATCCTCAGTTTGTCACAACGCTGATGAGGTAATATCCGTATGTGTCAACAAGCCTATAAGTTCCTCTTTCTGCACAAACTGTAGTATGCGGCACCGGTTATGCAATGAATAGAGACTTAGAATCCGAGGCAAATGTGACTTTATTCTAGTAACCCACGGCAAATTCACTATAAGTATTAAACCAGTTTTCTGGATGGATTTTCTGCTACTTAATGCAATATCTAATTTAAACTTACGAAATAAATATAATCAAAAGCATGTCATTTGACTTTAAATATGATTATATAGGGTATATATATATATATATATATATATATATATATATATATATATATATATAAAGCTGTGTGTTTCGGCCAATACGCTTTATGTATTGCGTACAAAGTTATATTTTTTCTACAAGGATCTAAAAAGTAGTACAAACTCAGGGTGAAAAAATGATATAATGTTATATACACATGCGTTTCGTGCTAGCAGGTAACTCACAAGTCGAAGCCAGCACTGTACCCGAATCCAACTTCATATTTGGTCAAGCAATTTTCGATACTTGGTCAGTGCATTACCCTATCCGGGCGTGTATCCAAACATCAAAAAGCATTCATCCTATAGTGTTTATTAATGAGACTGCAAATCTAAATCATAATATATATATATATATATATATATATATATATATATATTTATTTATTTATTTTGTTATGTCCAATGCCTTCGAATATTAAACAGTATATTTCTAATTAGGAAGAAAAAACACATTAATAACAAAGTGGATAAAGGCCATTTATCCCGTGACTACTAAACATCGCTCTACAATCCTTCATTTATATACATTCTGTGTTTTCAATTGATTATGCTAGTGCTAACAAATCTGACTCGCTTTTACTTCTATTTCTTGTTTTGGCTGATTGGTAAGTGTGTATGCGTTTGTGTTTGTGTGTGTGCCTGTTTGAATGTAAATCTTGAATGACCTTTACATGCAAACGGGCACACACACAAACACCACCATACACACACTTACAAATCAGCCAAAACAAGAAATATAAATAAAAGCGAGTCAGATTTTTTACTACTAGCATAATCAATTGGAAACACAGAATGTATATAAATGAATGATTTTAGAGAGATGTTTACTATTCACGAAATAAATGGCCTTTATCCACTTTGTTATTTTTTTTCTTATAAATATATATATATATATATATATATATATATATTGTAAGTCCAACTTATAAAGAGTATTGGCTTCATGATTTTGCAGATAGACAAAATTTAAATAAAGTTCTACTCGAGAAAAAGCTTATACATTAGCCTTGATCAAAATCAGTTATCACATTTCGCAGTTATTATGACATCATTGAATAAAAAATATAATTGGTATATATAATAAATTTTGGAGTACTAGAATTCATCTTTTATGTATTGCGCATGGAGAACCTAGAAAAAATCTATTAAATTGATATCGTAGAGGGAATGGACAAAATTTTTAATTTGATTTACAAATTTGTTTTGTGCTTATTAGCTACTCATCATTAGAAGCTTTTTCCATGCGAAACTCTTGCATAATGGAATTCGCGAAGATAATTACATTTTATGTTTTATGTCAGGCAATATATTTAAAATCATACTAAATTTAAATGAAAAATATTATGCGTTTGGTGTTTGTTTCATTGTTCAATAACTTTCTGGTAATAGATGTAAAGACTTTCTTTGCAGTATCCTGATCCGTTTTTAATTTAATAAAACAAGTTTTACCTTTCTGCAAATGTTGTCGAACTTTGACTTCTGTTGTCATTTTTACAATCTTGCTTAACCTGCCTTTTGCCGTTTCTGCTGCCACATGAAAAGCTCAATTGAACTTGGCCTGGATTGCTGCTGTCGCACTAAGTATTCTTGTGGTAGTCGTCGTTTTGCTGCTAGTTATCTGGTTGTGCACTCGTGAGAAAGAGAACGTCTACAACACCAGAAAAGAAGAGGCTAACCTAAATGTTGAGCGCAACTATGACGACTATTTCAACAATTTCGCGTAAGTGTTTAACTGTCAAGTATCCGCTCTTCCCCTAAATTGTCTCACATTTAACCATTATAATATGTATTGAGGAGCAACTTTGCATATTTAAAAACGTTCTATGGTTTGGAAATGTTTTTTGAATATATATATTGACATATATATATATATATATATATATATATATATATATATATGTGTGTGTGTGTGTGTGTGTGTGTGTGTATGTTTTTCCCGACGTACTTAGTTCCTATCTAGAAACATTTCTATTCCTGTATTTACGGAACACTATTTTCAGATTGACTGCAAAGTCTATTGATGTGCATAATGCTAAATTAAGGCTAGTCTTTACTTTCGTTTATTATTTAACATTTTTAGGAAATCCATTTTTGTAATTCTTTACATTTAAACAAAAGCTGAGTTTTGCTTAAATGTTGTTGTAACTTGTGCAGTGCTGTCCTTCGTGTTTTTAATTCTCTCCGCCGTTTTCTTGTGCGAGACACTGTATAACCCTCGTAGGTCGGTAAAATCTTGAATCCTTTACATTTCCAAGTGCAGAGTTTATGTTTGGCATTGGTCGATGTGTTCGCACCAGCTGCTTAAAGCTGCTTAAATATTTCTTGCGAAACTGGATTAATCGAAATTTGCCTGATCTGCGTTTCGAGTAACCCAATTAGTTTTCGAGTAGTTTTCTTTCTTCAACAAAATATTTCGGCTGCATTTATCGGCCGCTTTCTGCAGTTGATCCATCCTCACTAATTTTGCATTAGTTTCCTTTGTAAAACAGGTGAAGATTGAACAACTGAAAATAAAGGCAGCCGAAGCATCTTCTTGAAGAAAGAAAACTACTGGAAAACTGAATGTGTTAGTCATCAGTTGCTTGTCTGAAAATGGCGTTTGAACCAGATTTGCCGATTTTCCCCGAATTTTCGGGACTTCAATTCCAGCCCCATCTTCAAGGTTGACACCATACAGGGAAAACAACTTATGGCACCTGTATTATCCTCATTCCAGACAAATCTATTAATAGTTATTTTACTTCCTAAAGTATTTTTATTGTCTGCTCTAATGTCCGGTCCTAATACCTATTCTCTTATACTTACATGTATTCACAAAAATATCCAGATCAACGCCCACGCACACAGCAACCTAGGGTACACATATGTGTACCCTAATATAAAGTGATACTTATAGAGCAAGTATATGTAAACCATATAAAGAGCAAGACGGATATCTATCTTATCTAGATGTCGGAATAACAAGAGATGCAGAAGGTACCAGCTCAAGGTCGGTTCACAAGAAATCAAGCTGGACTGGGCACTATATTCCTTTTTCCAGTAATGTACCAAGGGCACACAAAAGAAACCTCATAATCACAGGATTAGTTCACCGAAAAACATTGAATTAGAGCTAAACCTGCTTCGCGAAACGTTGAGAAATAATGGCTATCCCGACTGGTTTATCGAATATAATTTGAGGCGACGCAATGAATCAAAACACGTAACAGATTAACGCTAAGTATTCCCTTCGGAGGTGATCTTTCAGTCGCGATCTTCAAAAGAAAAGTAATTCGAGCGAATAGGGATCAGTTTCTGTCATTACAGGTGAGGGTAGTTTCAACACAACAAAACCTACGCAAACTAATGAAAAAAGTAGCCTCTGTGACGTCAACACAGTTACCTTTATACAAATTACAATGTACCTGCAACGCTTAGTTTATTGGCAGACGAAAAATTGTCTCGAAACTAGAATAAATCAGCATCTCCGTCTAGAACTATTAAATGTGGGTGCAGCTTCTGCACAAAAACTGAGCAATTTGTGAACATCTTCTCCTCACAGGTCACGCTGTTAATAGTAACACTTTTTAAAATCTGTACATGGCAAAATTGGAAAACATGCTTCTGACATTTGAAGCCGAAACAGTTTTCTTCTGAAGCCCTTCTGCGATAAATGTTACGGTGGAAAAATAGTCTGCTGCTGCCTCTCTACCTTCAGGTAGTAATAGAATTTATCTAGAATGCATTAACTAACGAATGCTTGCCGAAATATCTGAGTTGGTTTTCCTGTGCGAGGAAAGCATCCAAAGTTAGCTTGGAGTTGAGAGGTTTGCGCCAACGAGGAAGATCCGCAGAACGATGAAGCTGGTTTAAAGGCATAGTGTGCATTTAAACGTTGGTATAACCTCAATATTGCTTAAGATAGCGAATACAACTTCTCATTTGGACAAGGACGCCATCCCATTGGCTAGCTAATTAATAGTGAACATGGCCTCCGTGGGTGGGGACTACACCCACGGCTATTTGTCTGAGAGCCAGACACTCCCTCGCCTACGCCAAGCAACATTCCATTATGAGGAGTACAATTGCTGCGTTGGATTCTAAGTTGTGCCTTTTATACCCAATTTTTGCTAAGGTGCTTTATTCCTGCTCACGTAACATCTGATTGCCAACTAATGAGTTTTAAATTATTTAGTCCAAGTTTGTAAACTTACAATAAGCATCAATCCTGGATTTATTCATTCATTTGGTATATTTAATCGGCAAATGTGCACTCTACAGCACTTAACTATAAGACTGGCACATTGAAATCTTGAACTCGTGTACATTTCACACCCTTAAATTTTATCTAATTATTTACTACTACTAACCTTGTAATACTTTATTTTCCTTTTTTGTTTGCGAGTCATATGAGTCCTGCTTTATCGGGTGCAGATTTTGAAAGATTTAACAGATTTTTGAAATTCTAAGCTATTGTAATATTAGTGAAGCCGCCATTTTCGGTCAGGTACAATGTAGGCGAGACTACTAGAGATGAGAACCACACATCTAATTTTGCCTTCGTTTCATATGCATTGAGATTTGATTCTCGTTAATCAGTTTGCCGTCGTGTTTTGATGGTGGTGATAGAAGGTCGAAACGCAACAATAAATGTGACTGAGGTTAGAATTTCTATGTAATGCGACCTGCTGGATAAAATCAGATTGGTGTTTATCTCAAACACGAAAACTTTATGCAAACTCCTGCACTACCATCCATGCAATCAATGATTGTTTGCTTGTTCTACTGAACTAACTAATTAAAATTTGGAAAAATATATAGTAAAAAATCTTTAAATTATCACAAATGACCATTTATTGTCCCTAATTTACTTTCTTCATTAGTAACAGGATTATTTAATAAATTTCTAGTTGTATTGGTTTTTCTTAATCTAGTGAATATTTATACTTTATAAAATATGTATTTGCAGTGTAGCTTTTTATTGTAAAACAATTGCAAACATAGAGCCCCATTTAATAAATCATTCAAGCATTCTATCTGTCATTCATCTTACAAAACTGCAGGTACTGACGGGCTTTTGCGTGAGGTCGATCACATTTTGCAAATAAACATCAAATGTCCTTAGGTACCAGGTTATGCTGGATATTGGCAGGAGGACATAAGTGTACATCGATTGCCTATTGAGCGAAAACTCGAAACTACATATCACTAATCTAACTAGTCAAGTACCAGACAATCTGTGCACTACGAAACAGAAGTATTGACCAAGTTTTTTTAAATTTCATTGAATTAGCCTGGTTGACCAGCAGAAATATTCTGCTGGTGTTCAATGACCTCTCTAAGGTGAATGGTGCTAAAAATTTCATCGAAAACAAATTGTTGTTATGTGAGTAGTGAAGTGTTTGATAGGAATGTAGCGCGTGGATTTGATTCAAGCAGAAATCTTGTTTTTATTTTCCGTTTGATTTGCCGTTTAACACACACAAACACGTATATATATATATATATATATATATATATATATATATATATATATATATATATATATATATATATTCATTTTTGGACAACTTAGAAAAGAAGAAACAACCCGTTCTTATACGTCAATTAACAGTTGCAGGACAATTGATAACACTCGTGGGTCGTTAAAATCTTGATTCCTCTGCATTTCCAGGTGCACAGCTTCTTTTTAAAATTTAGTGATGGGTTCTCACTCGTCCCGTGTCTCTGTCGCCGTCGGCACACTGCTTGACCAATAACGAATTTGAATGACGATTTTCCGAATTTCCATGACTTCACCTCCATTCCTACCGTAATCACAGAGAAAAAACTTGTGATAAATGTGATATCCTCATTCCAATAAAATTAAACAATAATTGATTGCGCGTGTGGTGGTACCAATTCTTTAAATCAAGTTTGCGAGCTTAAAGTAGACACCAATCTCATTGTATTTAATCAGTTGTCGAACAACAACAAAACTAACGTCAGTCGCACGCACTGACGCGTTTCGACCTTCCACGATCGTCCGCACAGTACGACGGCAAACTGACTATTGAGGATCAAACCACATTGAATATACTTGGAAATCAATGTTAGATATGCGGCTCTCACCTCTAGCAGTCTTGCATACATTGAACTTGACTGGAAATATCGGCTGCACAATTTCTATGCAGTCACGAATATTAACTGTTAGCAGCTTTCGCTACACAATTATATAGGTAATACAATTAAACAATAATTGATTCCAAGGGTGATGGAAACAATTCTTTAAATCAAGTTTGCAAGATTGAAGTAAACACCAATCCCATTTTATTTAACCAGTCATCAAACGGCGACTGGCGGTAGTTTTGTTTTTTTTGTACACACCTATTTGTGATGTTATAACTTTGTATATTGCTTTTGCGGACGCATTTAAGGATCGAAATATTTCCATTTCCATTATATTATAGAACTCCTCAATTTCTGGTTTACCCAATCTCATCCCGTTTCCAATATGTATTACAGAGTGTGAGGATAATAAATTTGTTGGTGTTATGTTGTTTCGCACAACCGAATATGGAGCCTACAATAGTGATTGGTATATCACCTTAAGAAAACTTTAGTCATAATTAAATCCCGTATAATTTTTTTCATTTAAATATCTGCGTAAATTCTGTACAAATATCTGTGTTGATATGAATATTCATATAATCAACAAGGTGTTTTTATATGATTTAGTTTAAGTTCATAATATAACAGCGATATATATATATATATCCACATCTTGTATATAAATATCCATTCATATATACGTCTATACTTTATCCTATGCATATCTTAATAATAATGAAAGTAACCGTGTGAGATCTTTTAACATCTTATACAGTTATCTTAATATCTTCTATCTTTTTTATATGCGTGTACACCATATATAATATGCATATCATATAAGCAATCATGTTAGCCAAATACACATATGTTAATATTTAAATGTTTACTTATTTCTTATGTATTTAAGCCTATGTACATATATATTTATATATATATATATATATATATATATATATATATATATCTACAAATTAAAAAAACTGGGTTCTTTGAACTTGAACTACCTACAATTTACCCTTAGTTCATGACATATCAACCATCCTCAATCTGCCATTACTAACCAGACACTACTCAACTATATGGGGAAGTGATATTGAAATGAAAATGTCTATAATTAAGCGAACATTGGTTGCGCGGGCGGTGATAAAAATTGCTATAATCAAGGTTGAGATCTTGATATAAGCACCTGGCCCATTAATTACTTATATATGCCAGTATAAACCAAGAACAAGTTTTACTTGCACAGTTCTGGACAGCGTCGAATTATTGAAATCGATTTTTTTATAGGGAAGCATATTTATGTACAAACAAAATGATACATCTTACTTGCTTTATTAGCTTATTTTCAAGACGGGATGATATGTAGACCAAAGTGGGATACCGACAAATGTATCCGAAATATTTTCATTAAAAAAATAATCGGAAAACATCCGGCGTTTTTCACAATACGGATCAGGTAATTATGAAAATTCTACACTCAGAAACCAGTTAAAAAAACTTTACGTAGTGAAGTTTTTGGAATGCAAATTGGATCATTTTAGATTAAACAAACATTTCAAAACATTAGACAGGAAGCGGAAAATATACATGCTCAGGAATACACAAACCTAGCTGTAGAGTTCAGTTCTGGCGCAGAGGAAAGTGTTATTTTGAACCGTTTGGTATGCCGCTTAAACAAACAGTGATTGCACGGGTGGTGGCAACAATTATTTAAATCAAGTTAGCAAACGTGATGTAAACAGCATTCCCATTGTATTTAATCACTTTTCGAAAAACATAGCAACACAACCGTTAGTCGCACGTACTGACATGTTTTAAATTTCCATGACCATGATCAGAGTACGATGCCAAACTGGCCACCGAGGATTACGTCGCAATGTATATTTAATAAAATAAAAATTAGATATGCGTTTCATATCTCTAGCAGTCTTGTATATAATTTATTTGACTGGAAATGCCGGCTGCACCATTTCTATGCAGTCAAGAAAATTAAATTTCTGCCGTTTTCACTACATATATACAGGTAAATCAATAAAACGATCATTGGTTGCACGGCTTGTGATAACAAATATTTAAACTTGGTTTACGAGCCTGACGTAGACACTAATCGCATCGCATTTAATCAGTCGATAAACATGAAAAGACTACCGGCAGTCGCATTTACTGACGCGTTTTAACCTTCCATGATTATCCTCAGAATACGACGCCAAACTGACTAGTGAGGATCGAATCACAATGCATATTTATGGAAAGCAAAATCAGATATACGGCTCAAACATCTAAGAATCTCGCATATGCTTTATTTGATCGGAAATTTCGCTTTATCATTTCTATCCAATCACGAATATTACCTTTCTGCAGCTTTCTCCACATCTTTATAGTTTAAATAACGAAAAAATCGTCGGGTTTTGATACCAATTCTTTAATTAAATGTTTGCGAAACAACCAGAGGTAAAGATCACATTTTTAATTTTTTTATTTCCAAATGTATGCATTGGTGTTCGATGCTTGTTTATTGTTTTTTCCCGTATTTTGTTGTTGATCCTCGGAGGCTGAAACGCGTCACAACGTGTGACTGACTGTAGTTTTGCGATGTTGTTCGACAACTGGTTAAATAAAATTGGATTGGTGTTTACTTCAAGCTCGCAAACTTGATTTGATTACTTTTTACCACCTGCGTCGTATTTGGAATTTGATCCTGGAAGTTGGGAACGCGTCAGTGCGTTTGAATGACGGTTGTTTTTCTATGTTGTTGTTGGAATGGGTGCTTTCTTCATGCTCGAAAACTTGATTTTAACAATTAATACCACCATCCGTGAAATTAATGATTGTTTAATTGTACATCGTTTTGTTGCTGTGCCAGTATGCTTCCCTATTAAATTCATAACTGGAATACATATTTCCCTTTTTTTACTCTAAATACCCTAAAGACTTTCTGTTAAATATAATAAAATTAAAACATGCATGAAAAATGTACTAGATATTCAAACGAAGTTTTGATTTGGTGAAAACACAATGGCGCTTTAAAAAGCATTCAGTATGAACATACTTTATAACAGGGTTATGCTCTTTTACGCAGCACATTTCACAATCTACGTTACTACTACTATTTAGCTCGTTGCAATTGGTAGATATAGTTCTTATATAATCTATATTCATTAATTTATGATTTTAATATTATTTTTTGTATTTTTAAATATATACGGAAACCTCCTAATAAATCAGGAAATTTAATGAAATTCGAATGCAAAGTTGTCTCTTTAAAGGCTACTCTTCAGTTAATATATCGCTTTAATGTTTTTATCTATTCAACTTTTGATTATCGATTTTTAAATACTCTATCAGTGAACAATTTTCATGTTTATTTTTTTTATTTCAGCTACTTTGTTTTCTATCACATTCTTTGCTTGCTTATTTGCATTTTTAACCAACAGTGATTCGGCCGACATCTATCCAGCATACACTCCTCCTGAAAACATTGAAATTTGCGGTGCTGGTGTCGGAGAGGTGCAGAATGATCCAGGTACACAGTATGCGTGTTGAGTCAGGTGTTTTGAACAGAAATTTACTGTACGAATTTAAAATTCGTATAATGTAATTAATTATCTGCTCATACTACGGTTGCCATGCGTAATATGTGTGACTGAATTTTTCATATTATTTATGTAAGGCATTATTTAAAATAAAGTTTGATGAATCCCACGTATTACGCGATGCACATTGGTTTAGGCACGTATACATATTTGTGCACAAATAAACGCATACACATCCGCGAAACTACATGCGTGCACATACAAAATATGTGAATAAAATATCTCAATGCTTACCAAAATTCATGCATATAATAAAAAAACACACGTACCTACGTACGTGCATAAATAAATTAAAAATTACAACAGTAAAGGACAAAAAAATACATGTTAGCATAAATAAATACAAAAAAGTACGAGACAAAACAAAAAAAATATATATGCATAAATTCAAACATAGATACATAAACACATACAAACATAAAAAAAGAATACATGTATACATACATACATTCATATATGCACACAAACAATCACAATCTCATGCACACGCATATGTAAATTATTCTTGCCCGCTTACATCTTTGCATAATTGCATGCTTACACAAACAGATATTCACATTATTACATGCATTGTAACATACATTAATAAAGGAATAAACACACAAATAGATACATACATATTTATAAACGTACATCCATTCATACATACATAAATACACACATGCATGAATGCATACATACATATATGCATGCATACATACATACAT
>JAQBSW010009820.1:0-27010 GCA_029291075.1 Eudiplozoon nipponicum | reverse complement strand
TTAGCCTTTGTCTTGATACTTCCCACGCTTTCCATATTTTCAATGATATATGCATCATTCTCGTGGCTCATCAATGCACACATGAGAGTGATTGCCTCCTTGCTTAAAATCGACATTCCGCCCCAAGATTGTAACCTACCTGTCGTTATGCTTTCGACTTTTTCCTCACATGTTGTAAGCCACAGTCAGAAGTGTTTCCGTATTATTCCTTATTTATTGCAACATGAACACGTCTGCTGTTTACATGTGTAACTTTAGCCCTTGTTTTTTGTATATTCCGTCCAATTCTTTGAGTTATTTAAGCCACTATAGTTTCGTAGTCTCGAATGCTTCTGATGTGGCTCTTTATCTAGCTTATATTTCAGCTACAAATTATTAATTGATAACTTCCTGCGAAAAATCCAAATTTGAAGTCTTTGCGCACAACTTTTCATTAAAAACGAATGGTAGTTGTCTTCATGTTCTTTTCTGACGTAAAATGGCAGTCATTTTTGCTGCCCTCCGAGGCAATTTCCTTGTAAGTGTGCTCTTTATAAACTTATAGACTTTATTTGGAGCTTTTGCCTGGATCCTTTTCCTAAATCTAATTATATTAATTATTAATTCTTTTGACAAAGCCATCCACGCCGGTACAAATTGATCAGGTGTATCATAAATCGTATGTGCCCTAAATAACATTCGAACCCAACATGCTCTCTTCATATTCTTATCTGTCTTAAATGGTTCAAATTGGCACAAGTTACATCGGACCTGTCCATGGCGTGGTCGCCAAATTTTGTTTGTGTTCTACTTCTGTTAGTGGAAGTGTGTCTTTTGGTATCCAGGTTCGTTTCTTGTCGCATACAAGAATACTCACTTGACCTACTGGATAGGGAATGCTCCATGTAGATTGGCATAACGAACCTATCGGGTAAACACTTTAGACGATCTACTTTTCAAACATTAACCATACCCTCGATGCCCTCCTTTTTGAAAAAGGCATCCATGAAAATCAAAATTAAAGGAGCCTGTAAAAATGTTGTAACTGGCAATTAAAGTGTATATGTTCTAAATTCGTGATTTACTGCACACCGAATCCAGATGAATGAATTAAATTATAATGCAATGAACACATTAAATTTATTTAGGTATCATGCTTTTTAGATTTTCAAATAGATGTGGATCGTCCATTTTAATTATACAACTCATATTATGCACATTCCGAACAAATAATTGGAATGAAGTAGAGAAAAGTTCAATCAGACCCACTATTAGCTCCCACCAGGCATCGCTCAGAAGAACAAGAATACCGACTACAAAAGGCTAACAAAAATAGCTTGCAAGAATTTCTGCAAAAGAGCCTCCAAAATTATTAAAATAATACATTTTACTCCAAATTATTATTTGAGAAACATGCGGTAATTAAAAAAGTTCAAATAAAACTGTTAATTTAATTTTATTGTATGATTCTCAATACATACAAGAACCATCGGATCTCACATAAACCATTTACTTAGAAATAAAAACAATCATAGTTATAAATAAGATATTTACGAACACAATACTTTCATCGCTGAAAATAACCGATCGGCATAATTAAGAATCTTCGGATTTCTCACTAAGCCTTCTCCCGGCAATCAGATTATACTTATTTATAAAAAGTATTTTTGTACACATTGCGTGCGCCAGAGTAAAAGGATGGGTTAGCCTTTGTCTTGATACTTCCCACGCTTTCCATATTTTCAATCATTCTCGTGGCTCATCAATGCACACATGAGAGTGATTGCCTCCTTGCTTAAAATCGACATTCCGCCCCAAGATTGTAACCTACCTGTCGTTATGCTTTCGACTTTTTCCTCACATGTTGTAAGCCACAGTCAGAAGTGTTTCCGTATTATTCCTTATTTATTGCAACATGAACACGTCTGCTGTTTACATGTGTAACTTTAGCCCTTGTTTTTTGTATATTCCGTCCAATTCTTTGAGTTATTTAAGCCACTATAGTTTCGTAGTCTCGAATGCTTCTGATGTGGCTCTTTATCTAGCTTATATTTCAGCTACAAATTATTAATTGATAACTTCCTGCGAAAAATCCAAATTTGAAGTCTGCGCACAACTTTTCATTAAAAACGAATGGTAGTTGTCTTCATGTTCTTTTCTGACGTAAAATGGCCATCATTTTTGCTGCCCTCCGAGGCAATTTCCTTGTAAGTGTGCTCTTTATAAACTTATAGACTTTATTTGGAGCTTTTGCCTGGATCCTTTTCCTAAATCTAATTATATTAATCATTAATTCTTTTGACAAAGCCATCCACGCCGGTACAAATTGATCAGGTGTATCATAAATCGTATGTGCCCTAAATAGCATTCGAACCCAACATGCTCTCTTCATATTCTTATCTGTCTTAAATGGTTCAAATTGGCACAAGTTACATCGGACCTGTCCATGGCGTGGTCGCCAAATTTTGTTTGTGTTCTACTTCTGTTAGTGGAAGTGTGTCTTTTGGTATCCAGGTTCGTTTCTTGTCGCATACAAGAATACTCACTTGACCTACTGGATAGGGAATGCTCCATGTAGATTGGCATAACGAACCTATCGGGTAAACACTTTAGACGATCTACTTTTCAAACATTAACCATACCCTCGATGCCCTCCTTTTTGAAAAAGGCATCCATGAAAATCAAAATTAAAGGAGCCTGTAAAAATGTTGTAACTGGCAATTAAAGTGTATATGTTCTAAATTCGTGATTTACTGCACACCGAATCCAGATGAATGAATTAAATTATAATGCAATGAACACATTAAATTTATTTAGGTATCATGCTTTTTAGATTTTCAAATAGATGTGGATCGTCCATTTTAATTATACAACTCATATTATGCACATTCCGAACAAATAATTGGAATGAAGTAGAGAAAAGTTCAATCAGACCCACTATTAGCTCCCACCAGGCATCGCTCAGAAGAACAAGAATACCGACTACAAAAGGCTAACAAAAATAGCTTGCAAGAATTTCTGCAAAAGAGCCTCCAAAATTATTAAAATAATACATTTTACTCCAAATTATTATTTGAGAAACATGCGGTAATTAAAAAAGTTCAAATAAAACTGTTAATTTAATTTTATTGTATGATTCTCAATACATACAAGAACCATCGGATCTCACATAAACCATTTACTTAGAAATAAAAACAATCATAGTTATAAATAAGATATTTACGAACACAATACCACGTTGTAACAACCATCGTATAATTAAGAATCTTCGGATTTCACTGGGCTCTCCGGCAATCAGATTATGTTCTATTTATAAAAAGTATTTTTGTACACATTGGTGTGCGCCAGAGTAAAAGGATGGGTTAGCCTTTGTCTTGATACTTCCCACGCTTTCCATATTTTCAATGATATATGCATCATTCTCGTGGCTCATCAATGCACACATGAGAGTGATTGCCTCCTTGCTTAAAATCGACATTCCGCCCCAAGATTGTAACCTACCTGTCGTTATGCTTTCGACTTTTTCCTCACATGTTGTAAGCCACAGTCAGAAGTGTTTCCGTATTATTCCTTATTTATTGCAACATGAACACGTCTGCTGTTTACATGTGTAACTTTAGCCCTTGTTTTTTGTATATTCCGTCCAATTCTTTGAGTTATTTAAGCCACTATAGTTTCGTAGTCTCGAATGCTTCTGATGTGGCTCTTTATCTAGCTTATATTTCAGCTACAAATTATTAATTGATAACTTCCTGCGAAAAATCCAAATTTGAAGTCTTTGCGCACAACTTTTCATTAAAAACGAATGGTAGTTGTCTTCATGTTCTTTTCTGACGTAAAATGGCAGTCATTTTTGCTGCCCTCCGAGGCAATTTCCTTGTAAGTGTGCTCTTTATAAACTTATAGACTTTATTTGGAGCTTTTGCCTGGATCCTTTTCCTAAATCTAATTATATTAATCATTAATTCTTTTGACAAAGCCATCCACGCCGGTACAAATTGATCAGGTGTATCATAAATCGTATGTGCCCTAAATAGCATTCGAACCCAACATGCTCTCTTCATATTCTTATCTGTCTTAAATGGTTCAAATTGGCACAAGTTACATCGGACCTGTCCATGGCGTGGTCGCCAAATTTTGTTTGGGTTCTACTTCTGTTAGTGGAAGTGTGTCTTTTGGTATCCAGGTTCGTTTCTTGTCGCATACCAGAATACTCACTTGACCTACTGGATAGGGAATGCTCCATGTAGATTGGCATAACGAACCTATCGGGTAAACACTTTAGACGATCTACTTTTCAAACATTAACCATACCCTCGATGCCCTCCTTTTTGAAAAAGGCATCCATGAAAATCAAAATTAAAGGAGCCTGTAAAAATGTTGTAACTGGCAATTAAAGTGTATATGTTCTAAATTCGTGATTTACTGCACACCGAATCCAGATGAATGAATTAAATTATAATGCAATGAACACATTAAATTTATTTAGGTATCATGCTTTTTAGATTTTCAAATAGATGTGGATCGTCCATTTTAATTATACAACTCATATTATGCACATTCCGAACAAATAATTGGAATGAAGTAGAGAAAAGTTCAATCAGACCCACTATTAGCTCCCACCAGGCATCGCTCAGAAGAACAAGAATACCGACTACAAAAGGCTAACAAAAATAGCTTGCAAGAATTTCTGCAAAAGAGCCTCCAAAATTATTAAAATAATACATTTTACTCCAAATTATTATTTGAGAAACATGCGGTAATTAAAAAAGTTCAAATAAAACTGTTAATTTAATTTTATTGTATGATTCTCAATACATACAAGAACCATCGGATCTCACATAAACCATTTACTTAGAAATAAAAACAATCATAGTTATAAATAAGATATTTACGAACACAATACTTTCATCGGTGAAAATAACCGATCGGCATAATTAAGAATCTTCGGATTTCTCACTAAGCCTTCTCCCGGCAATCAGATTATACTTATTTATAAAAAGTATTTTTGTACACATTGCGTGCGCCAGAGTAAATGGTCAATCGGCACTGTTTAGAAGAACCAGTAAATTTCTTATAAAGCACTCTGCCACAAATATCCATACATTGTTAACTCTCCGCGATTTCGTACACCGGTGTGTGGCTTTGCATTCTCAGTTTCGTAAAGATCCGATCGATCTCCATTTCCAAGGACGCATCGATTTTGTTTTCGTTTTGACTGGATGCGGATTCGCTACTTTCTTCCGAAGTCTTTAATATCGTCCATACTAACCACTGGTTATTTGGTACGATCTAATCTTCGTTGACTGGCGACGTTTCGATTCTTCCTTTCCGGAATCATCATCAGACCTCTAATCACACTTACACGGTTCAGTCCACAAGAAAACGATTTAATCATACATTTTTAACCGTCTATATGCATCAATGAAATTGGCCAATTAGTTCAATCCAAAGGAACCGATGCATTTCTCATAAGGAATCGTCGCACCAATAACACCGTCCTTAACTGTAAATTATATATTTCTTTACGCTATGAGCATATCGATGAAAATGGCCGATCAATTTAAACTGCAAGAACCACCGAATTCCATAATTTGTATTCTCTCACTAATCACCCAACACATAGCTGCAAATAAATTAGTTTTGCGAACAATGCGTGCATCGATGAAAAAGTCTATTCGGACCAGTTTTCAAGAATACTGGTGTTATATATAACAAATTCTCTCACTAAATACAATCGTAATTATTAAATGAGATATTTTTGTACACTATGCGATCAACTTCGAAAATATGCAATAACCCAATTTGGGGAAATCACAGATTTATCATAAAATACTCTCCCATCAATCAAACCATCCTAGGCTATATATAAAATATTAATGTTTATTGTTCCTACATCGGTGAAAAGGATCAATTGGTCCAATTTAGTAGATTCACTAAATTACTCATAAATCATTAAATCGCCGATCATGAAATCTTTTGCTTAAATAAGGTGATTTTCTAAACTTTGCTTTAATCAGTAAAAAAATGAAAAATCGGCTTTACTTAGATGAACCACCGTATTTATTAGAAATAACTCTGCGAGAAGTCATGGCATCTTCTTTGTAGTGGCAATCTTTAAGGCCATGATTGCTCCGATGGCTTTATTAATAGCTAAAGGGAATAAAAGAGAATTCCTGTGCCATTTATTTTATCAAAAGCTAGAGACATACCTCCGACAACCATTATCTATGTAGGGCATATCTGACTGCCGTGCAAACCGGTAACACTAGGGCCTTACGAGCAGTGCACCATAGCAAATATTCAGAGATGCCTACAATAGATAATTCAGACTTTGTGCGACACTCAGCGATAAGACTACGTCAGACGATATATTCAAAACCGCCTAAGTGCCGGGGACTACGTCATGGTATAAAAGGTTAGACCGACAACACTATACGCTGTCAATGATTGTCCGTATCGTGAAAAAATTGGACGTGTAGCATAACACAGTTTTCTAATGCATGCCCAATGGATCCCGTGATGTGGCACTCGATAACTTAAGCAGATTGCAGGGACCGTCTTCTGAGTGGGAACGAAATTTCAATTGCCCCTTTTGAGAGCAGATGTATCGCTGCAGTTCTTCGCATTTGCGATTATCGGACTTTCATCGAGCTTATCATGACGCCACCTTCCTACACGCCGAACAACTCGAAGATAATCATGTTTTCAGATCAGTTGCTCGCCATTAAACTAAGTTTGACCAAAAAATTGGGGCGATTTACCCATTATATACTTCACAGGTGCGCAGCTACATAAACCAGTTATGCCCATCAGCCTCTGGGGTAGTGTATTTGTCTCCATTCGCTCCATTTCTCAATCGGGTAGTAATGTGACTATCTAACCTATAGCAAATAAATTCTGGGGCCATAAATTTGGCAGAATGCTAAGAGATGTGTCTCCGAGTGTGTCGCATGCCAAAAAATAAGATAACTCGCACACTCATTCTAAAGTGGAACATTTCTCAAAAAATGACATCACGCCTAGTTATTGCTCACATCGACATAGTTAATTTTACTTGGGTTCTGGGATTTAAATACAATCTAACCGTGATTGATAGGATTATTCGATAGCCTGTGGCATTACTCTTTGGCGCTATTACTGCAGGTGTAGTCACTATTGGTTTCACCTCGGTACGGATATCCCATAATGGGGTTTTAATGAAATTATTACTGATAGAAGTACATGTTTCTCATTATATCGTTTCAGAATAACTTTGCGTTCCATGGGATGCACTTTACATCAGACCACCGCCTACCACCCGCAGTTCAATGGCATGGTAGGTGAAAGCATAGGCTGTTCAAAGCCGCTTAAACAACCTCGACTATCAATGTCAATTGGGTAGATGCACTACCACTAGAATTCTTTGTAGTGCATTTTCGTATAAACGTATCTATTTGTACGTCTGCGCAACACAGTCCAACAGTAGAAACACGCTCCTTGTCCAGTTTTCGTGCTATCCGCAGCTCTTTAAAGCTAAAGGAAAGTACCTGTTCGTTACAACCTAAGTGTCTTTTTCTTTTTTTTTACTGCGGCTGACTCCTTTTAGAGGATAAGCCGGCTCCATTGGTCCTTACCAGATTTTACTTCGTAAACCACAATTTTGTATTACAACACAACAAGATATGCAGCCTACTTCAACAAGCATGGATATGTTAAAATATTTTATCAAACCGCTTGATCCCGGCAATATACAACCTTTTACGCGCGTTCCAGATCACTCATATCAATAATAATCCAAACAGTGTCAACTTACTTTGAATAATTTTGAAGTGGTAAAATATTTTTTCTGTATTTAATTCATTTTCTATATAATCCAAGTTCATTTTTCGATCACCTCTCGCACTCTACATCGCAAAACCCATGATCAGCTTTTTTAGATCCACATGATTCGCACCTTACATCATCTCTTACCTCAAGCGGTATAACCAGATCCTTTTAGCTAACATATGCATAGAGTTTATGAACAGTATTTTGGTGTTATCCAACTTCTGCAACAAGGATTGAGTCGATCGCGTTTGTTTATTTTAAATATTAACTTTCATACCGTACTTTCTATACACTATACAGTTGCATCTTATGGCTCAGTTTTGGGCCGAAATTTGCTTTGTGTGTGGTATAACCGGCTACTTAGAGGTAACGTCTTGTGAGGCAACAATAATCAGTCACTGTCTTTATATCCTAGTGTAGGCAATTATCATGTATACAGCAACTTAAGCAGTTACGCACACGACGTGTATAAAATGTATAAATAGGAATTTAGATTTTATTTATTTGAATTAAAATCACATATGATCCATCAAGTGTTTAAAAAGTTGTTTTAGATTTGAAATTCGGTGAAACAACATATCGTAATATTCTAATATCATCATTACATGTCACATTCAGAGGGCCATTATTCAAGGGGAACAGAATATCATAGATTTATTAATAATTAAAATTTTAATTAGGAATATTGATTTGAATTCGAAGTATATATGATCAATTAAAGTTAATGTGCAGATTGGAATATAAACATCAGTATAATCTTTTACATAATATAGATATAAACAATAAGACATGGATTAATGTTTCTTTCTTATAATAATTAGGTAAAGCAGAAATTTTAATTCACATAATCTTGTACAATATAATTTGATGTAATGAGCCATTCAAACAATATATACATCCAATAATGGTTAGTAATAATAATACTAATAATAACGTTTTTTGAGACGATTGCCATCTGGCGCGATAATTGAAAAGGTCAAGGTACAAATCGAAAGAATGTTTATGTATGAATGAGCGAAAAAAAGGAGCTAGTTTTTATTTAATATGAAAGATATCCTTTATACTCATACAATGCATAGTATTTTTAATAGAATAAAAAGCTTAATATAACAGTTTCTCTATGAGATATGTTACAATCTAAAGTTATTTTGCCTCTGTTTAATCAAGAAACCGTATTGTCAGAATCAAAATTCAATGGCATTTTATTGTAATTTTTTTGAATTTTTGAAAAAGAATGAAGTTTACTCTCAAGGTTTCCTACCAAAAGAGGAGTATTTGCCGATTTTCCAGACTTAGTTCCTGCTCAATGACTCTTCTTTCTTGGGGCCATATAGATAACCAACCAATGATTGAAGTAATATATTTTCATATAGTAGCACGTCTTCTAAACCGAAAGATTCGCGGTGATAAAAACTGTAGTCTACTTGAATATATGGTGCAGGAGAAAGAAATAATATTTTCACAACTTTTCCTTGTACAGACTCAATCTCGATTGACAATTTCTTTCCATTTGATTCTTTGTATCGGATGTGTATTATAAGATCAACCTAATCTAAAGCATATACATATGTTGTTGTCTATTATTCGAAAATAAGTTTCTCTTTTAATTACCTGATCTGCGTTTTGACTAACGCAGCTTTCATTGTTCCAGTAATTTTCTTTTTCTATGATATTTCGATCTTCATTACCGAAGATCTTCATCAGATGCATTTCACGAAACAAATGAAGCAAGCGCGTTATTTCCTCCAGTCATAATATTTATATACCCCAGACTGACCTTTCATTGGTTATACGTGTGTCACTTGTGTGTGTGTGTGCATTTTCATAACTGTTGTTTTCATCTAACTAATTTAGACCAGAGTGGCTAAATAATAATTTATCAATTGCATGCAATAACTAATCGTTTTTTTAAACACACTCAATGTAAATGACGTAACTGAGATGGGGAGACCCATAATTCAGAAACACTCGTCATAAAAACATGCCATGAGTGATAAAAACCAGAAGTCCGAACGACTAATGCACATTTTAAATTACAATTCAAACCACTAGGTTGTACTCAAGATAGAGAAGTTAATAACAGTTAATGGCGCACGCCACGCATGTCCATGTGTATGTGTATGCATAACTAAAAACTTGGTTAAATTATTTTATTTTGATACACATGTACGTACATCTAAATGAAACTGCAGTCAATAGACATTAATTTACCCTTTGAACGCGTCAGACAAATTATTCCTTATAACTATTGTATTATTAGAATATTTCCAATGGGTAGGGTGGGGGTGTAAAACAGAAAATTAAGGTTGAAATCACTATTTGTTTTAAAATCAAATGAATAATTAGAGATGAAATTTTGAAGACTATATTACTAATAATTGTTTATTCATTTGTTGAATAAAAGCCCACTAATTAGTCAATCTTAGTCTGATGTTCCTAATCTTTTACTGGAGCTAGCTTCAGTTACCAATTCATGCAATCGCCTTTTTCTTCCACTAGCTAGTACAGTATTCCAAATCGGACCTAAAGATTTTTCAACAGCTGTTTCATTCATAATATTATCTCTAGATTTAATTTCCATAGATTCCCTAATCAATCTCGTCATCCTATTATGACTACATATTGCTATGCGTTTGCATTCCTCCCAGTCGATAGTATGCCCAGTCTCCACTACATGACGAGCAAGATCAGATTTATCTATATGTCCATATTTACACGCAGTTTTATGTTCACCTCTTCTTACTTTGATTGGACGCATGGTTTCACCAACATACTTGAGACTGCAATCATTGCACGGGATCTCATACACTCCTGAAGTGTCTAAGTGTTCAATCTTTTCTTTTTGGTTAGGGAGTATAGTGCCTAGTGTAAGGGGCTGTTTAAAACGGTCCTTATAGTGTATTTTAAAGCTATTGATTTCACTTTCCTACTTAATATAGAGTCCGGTAATACCATGACCTTCCGCTCTTCCTTATCCTTATCCGCTTTTCTGTATCTCACACTAGGATTAAATTTCTTCACCATGTCCCTCATTGTTGTATCTATTAAATGAGGAGGGTAACCATTAGTCTTAAATATATCGTGCAAAGGGTAAATTAATGTCTATTGACTGCAGTTTCATTTAGATGTACGTACATGTGTATCAAAATAAAATAATTTAACCAAGTTTTTAAGTTATGCATACACATACACATGGACATGCGTGGCGTGCGCCATTAACTGTTATTAACTTCTCCATCTTGAGTACAACCTAGTGGTTTGAATTGTAATTTAACATGTGCATTAGTCGTTCGGACTTCTGGTTTAATCACTCATGGCATGTTTTTATGACGAGTGTTTCTGAATTATGGGTCTCCCCATCTCAGTTACGTCATTTACATTGAGTGTGTTTAAAAAAAAACGATTAGTTATTGCATGCAATTGATAAATTATTATTTAGCCACTCTGGTCTAAATTAGTTAGATGAAAACAACAGTTATGAAAATGCACACACACACACACAAGTGACACACGTATAACCAATGAAAGGTCAGTCTGGGGTATATAAATATTATGACTAGAGGAAATAACGCGCTTGCTTCATTTGTTTCGTGAAATGCATCTGATGAAGATCTTCGGTAATGAAGATCGAAATATCATAGAAAAAGAAAATTACTGGAACAATGAAAGCTGCGTTAGTCAATAGCTTCCACTGTTGCTTGATATTGTCCAGTACAAAAGGAAAAAACGAACAGAGGCCCCGATGGCCTTTGATGACAATGTATTATTATTTCAACACAGAACAGCGTCACTCCTTCCAAAAAATTGAAATTGTCCCGTAGGGAAGACGAACAAGGGCCCGTTGGCTCTTAAGTGCCAATGAATTATTATTTTCAACAGCAAGAATAACACACTGCTTCCAAAATTTGAAATCTTCCTTTAGGGAAGACGAACACCACAAATTCACGAATATATACCCAACAGAAAAACAGGATCAGGGTAAAGAAAACGCAAATGTTAGTCGATTCATCCCAAACAAATGAAGAAGAAAGTCAATTTATTTATACCCAAAAAAAATCAGATAAATAATCAATATCCTGGCGCGGTCGCCAATTTTGTAAACGCCCCGGCTTCAAGTAAATGCCGTACGACGTTACAAACTCGGTTAAGGTGCTCTGAATAGAGATTAGTTACTGATATGGGGGCCCTTAAGAGGGCCGGGTAATGCGTTCGCTTTGAGTCTTCAGCTTTGAAGATGTCCTAGAGCCTTGGGTGGACTCTGGTTGATTTGTTGCTCCCGTGGTTGAGCTGTGATCGTGTTGTGGATGGTGTCCTGCAGGTCCTGCACTCAATTGGCTCGTCTCTCCGGTATCCCGCAACAAGATGAGTAGATACTGACAGCCGACAGAGCGCACACGTATTGACAACCGACAGAACGCACACGCGTGAAGCAGGTAGAAGGCAAATGCCACAACTGACTTGCATGGTAAATTACCGTGCTTAAATAGCATGCAATATGTGTACTTGCATACTATTGGTTAAACGTGGTTAGACGTGGTTAAACGGCAATTTGCTTTTTTCTCATTGGTGCAACGTAAATAAATTTGAATTTAATTTACGCAATATGTCGGCGATTGATTTGTGTCGTTACAAAGCAAACTAAAAAACGAACAAAATCTAAGAAAATGCAGTACTTTTACATGCAAAATAGGGGTATGCGCAATTTCAGTTTTTTGGTTGTCTAGTACGTGACTGGCCTGTACTAAATTCCGCGTCAAGCTGCACTTGTTTCTTTTCTCCAATTTACGTTTATAATTATAAAAACACCTGCCATCATTTTGTCTTTTGAATTGTACATATTGGGGATGTTCTGGAACAGGTAATTTAATAATTCTGTTTTTCACGTCTTATTTATTTCCAGGTTATTTGATCGGGTGTTTTGCTACGTAAGAACTTCACATTCCGTTTGCCTAACACTAAGTTATCAAATTAATAATTATGTACGATCAGCATGGAAGCTAATCTTAAATTTGAGGACACAAGCAAATTAGTTGGCATGAATTTAATAGAAGTGACCGATAGTTCTAGCTTATCAGATTCCAATGGACGATTAAGGACTGAACACGACTTGGCATCTATGCGTTCTCAGTAAAAAAATAGGTTCGGAGCCAGTACACCTTTTCACAGCACTCTAACGCCTTGTCGTCAAAAAATTTGTTAGTCAATATTTCATTAAACTCTATATAGCCCTACTTTTGAATAGTATCCTATCATTTCAAACGTTAAGCTAGATGACCTTTCATACCAAACAAAATTAATAATAATAAACATTATTATAATGCATTACCTTTTAAAAAATCGTCTACATTTTCTAAATAATCCAAACACTTTTTAAACAATAAAGCAAAATTATCTTATAACAGTAAAACATAAATCAAAATAAGCGGTTTACATCAATGTCTTATATTCATTTGAAAGCACTATATAGTATGAGACTAAATTATTTTATAGCATTTGCATGAATTATTTGACCACATGTTTTGTATTTGTTATGTAAAGCAAACTAAAAAACGAACAAAATCTAAGAAAATGCAGTACTTTTACATGCAAAATAGGGGTATGCGTTGACAGATATACATGTGCTTGAAACCTTGAATGCAAAACTAGTTCAAATTTATAGCCCCAAAGAGCACTGCTTTCCGTATCTTAATGGCTGCAAGTAAATACAGTGCGATGTTACAAAGTAATTAATAGCCGTAGATAATGAGAGAAAGCTATTCTAGGTGGCCATTATAATGGTTAGAATTGCATTCTCCAGGAAATGCCAAAAAAGTTAGGTTTTGTTGCAGTGTCTAGAAGTACTCCTAGATACCTTAGGCACTCTATGGTTGACTGGCGTAGAATTCCGATAAATAGATAATCGATCAGCGTGAAAAGTTGTGCAGCAACGCGAAAATTCGCGTGACTGAGATTCAAGTAACTAGCTGACACAGCGTAACTTACGCAAGTCCAGAAGTCAGCGTAGGTAAACTGTCAAGTGTGTTGCGCGACAGCAATCACGCGTTGTGCACAATAGAAAATTTCATATTTGTGTGTCATTCAAATACTGTTTGTTGCAGAGAACTAATATATATGCAAGTATGTATTAGGTGTTGCAAACCTAGTAACACATTAGTCCAGTGGTGACCAGAAGGATGAACGGGAAGCATGAACGATAAACCAAAGAAAGTATGAGATTATACTTTGAGTTTCTGTGTGTATCAGGTGAAAAACGCATCGTGTTCATATAATTTTGAAAACATAATCTCTCAGGCCATTGGTTCATGGCAAATTTTTCTTGGTTTAATTGGTACGGCGTAAATAAAATTTCAATTTCATTTAGGCAATAAGTCGGCGAATTCATGTATGTATTAGGTGTTGCAAAACTAGTAACAAATTAGTTCAGTTGTGACCAGAAGGATGAACTAAACACAGCATGAACGGAAAGTATAATCTCGTGCACATTCGTTTCGTGCTTACTGGTGACTTAACAGTTTGAGCCGGTTTGACGCCCTTTAACAACTATATATTTCCTTGAAAAATGTAAGATAATAGGACGGTACAATCTACTAGACGAATGTGTAAACCTTTTATAATAAAGCTAACATCATATAAAGTCTTCGACATTGCGACTTCAACGTTAATTCACACTATTATATATATATATATATATATATATATATATATATATATATATATATATATATATATATATAGAGTCTGTAAAGGATACTACCACTATGGCTATTGTTTCAGACAGAGATACCAACATTTTATTTTCGAATAGGTACATGTTACTAACATGATGGATACCAATATAAGCTATAATTTACGGAAATTTAAAATTACAACTATTTCTGAAGACCTGTTACTCCAGTAAATCCTTACACCCTGCCCTTGATCGATATCAATTATCACAATTCGCGGTAAACATGATATCATTCAATTCAATATATAACAGTTAAATATTGTTTGTTGCTAAAAACTAATATATATGCAAGTATGCATTAGGTGTAGCAAACCTAGTAACAATTTAGTTCAGTTGTGACCAGAAGGACAAACCAATGACATCATGAACGGAAAGTATAATCTCGTGCACAATCTTCTCTTGCTTACCGGCGACTCATCAGTAGGAGTCGGTATCACACCTTATAACCGCTATATATTTGAGTGAATAATGTAGGACAATATGATAGTACAATCTCCTAGACGAATGTGTAAACTTGCAATGGTGAAGCTAACATCATATAAAATCTTCGTCATTGCGACCTCAACGTTAACTCACACTATATAATATATATACAGAGTCTATATATATATATATATATATATATATATATATATATATATATATATATATATACTAATGAGCATATCTTTATATATGAATTGGAAAGCAAAACAAGATAGAAATATGTGAACATAGGGAGAGTGTGAAAGATAGAAACCAATCAAATTGCGTGCGTCACATCCAGTTCAAGCTCAATGCTTGTACGTGCTTCTTCTGCTTACATAAATCCGGCTGCAATTTGTTTATTCATAAGGCTTCGTATGTGGCTAGCTCCCTTTTGTTTTTACATTTAGTAATTACTTTCAATGCTACGTCTGGAGAACATACTTACGATGTTTCGATGATTTGTTGCGCAATAGCAGACGTGTATTCACCATTTGATTTAAAACAGGAGTTTAAGTTGCAATGTTCTCTCATTCGAGTAATTAACCGTCTGGTCGATCGGCCTATGTAAGTTGATCGACAACTTGCGCATGTATATTGGTAAATAATATTTGATATCGACATTAACGGCTGTTTCTCTTTGATTGCTGCCAAAGGCAAGTGTGTCACCCTAAATAACACTCGTAGTTTAGCTGCATTAAATGTGCGTGTTAATGCTGCTTCAACTTTCTTTTGTGCCATTTAGGAAACTGCATCCCCCTTAAATGGGATGTTTAGGTAGAATGTTTTTTTTCTGGCCCATAATACGTATGTTTCTGGTTAATTCCCCTTTTAATAATTGATTCAATTAATTGTCTGGGATAGCTATTAGAAAATAAATCGTTAATTGCTTTATTATATTCATTTTCTTTAGAATCTTGACTAACCAACCTGTCAATTCTTGAAAAGCAACCACAAACTGTTGATAATTTATATTGAAACGGCACAAAACTGCTGTAATGCAAATATTGTGCAGACCATTTTGGTTTATGGTAAATTGTTCTGTTTAATTTACCATTAGTTTCTTTCTTTAATAGTACATCTAGGAAAGGCAGACAGTCATCTTTCTCGTGCTCTGACGTAAAGCCGATATTCCTATGTGCTTTTTTGAATCTTTGAAGCAATGTTCGTGATTGTGACCTGTACTTAAGTACAAGAAATATATCATCCATGTACCGTATATATTGAAAACATTTACTTATGTCACTCTTTGATGATGTATTTTCTAGGTGCCCTATAAAAATCTCATCCAACACTGGAGATAAGGGGCTTCCCATTGCGACACCATCAGTCTGTTTGTAAATGCTTCCATTAAATCGAAATCGTACGTCTTTCGTGCATAATAAGATAAGCTTGCGTAGAGTGTGACCTGGCACCGGCGATAATAATATATCGTATTCTACCGCTTTGACTATAATGTCAATGGTTTCATCAATTGGAACATTTGTAAACAAAGACGTAACATCAAAAGTTACCATAATCTTGTTTTTAATCTTGTTTTTAATAGATATATATATATTCTATAGTGTGAGTTAACGCTTAATTCGCAATGATGAAAACTTTATATGATGTTAGCTTCACTATTGCAAGATTTCACTTTCGTCTAGAAGATTGCACCGTCTAATTATCCTACATTCTTCAACCAAATATATAGTGGTTAATGGGTGTAAAACGGACTTCTTCTGATGATTCGCCAGTAATCAAGAGAAAAATGTGCACGAGATTATGCATTCGTTCATGATGTCTTTGGTTTTTCATTTTAGTCTTAACTGAACTAATTTGTTACTTGGTTTGCAACACCTAATACATACTTGCATATATATTAGTTCTTTGTAATAAACAGTACTTAATTGTTATAAATTGAATTGAATGACGTCATGCTTACCGGAAACTGTGATAACTGATATCGATCAAGGCCAGAGTGTATGGATTTACTGGAGTAACATGTGTTCAGAAATAGTTGTAATTCTCAATTTCGGTAAATTATAGCATACATTAATATCCATCATGTTAGTAACATGTACCTATTAGGAACTAAATTGTTGGTATCGTGTTCTGAGACAATACTCATAGTGTTAGAATCTATTACAGACTCGGTATATATATTATTAGTGTGAGTTAACGCTTAACTCGCAATGACGAAAACTTTATATGATGTTAGCTTCACTATTGCAAGATTTCACATTCGTCTAGAAGATTGCACCATCATATTATCCTACATTCTTTACAAAAATATATAGTGGTTAAAGGGTGTAATGTAGGGGTACTATTCGCTGTTGCTATCTCGTTTCTGATTTTGTACCCCTACTACATATCAATGGTGGCTCTTATTACTACTCGTGCGCCTAATCAGTCTCTGATCTTTTCGGATGATTGATGTGAGAAGGAAAAAACATCGGGTCATACGTATATTCTACACAATATTGCAATTAGAAATATAATTCACAGATAGTCCAATTTGACCATGTGTTGGTGGGCAATAAAAAAAACAGATTTTAACATAAAATTATATCTTAAACACCATTCACAGTTAAACTAAATTGTCCGTCTTCTAGACGGCAAGAATTAAAATGATTTATGTTTATAAAGTAACATGTTTCGCACACAAGCAGTTATTCTTACACAAATGTCTGGATCGTAATTAGAATAGTCAAACGATTAAAAATACATGACAATATGAACATAGTAAACTGATTTATGTTTATAGAGAAAATGTTTTGCACACAAGTAGTTATTCTTACACAAATGTCTGAATAGAATTATATTTATACCATCGATTTAAAACATATGAAGATATGTAAAAAGTCATCGTTAAAAGCTGTCACTAAAATGAAGGAGTAAGCCCCATAAAGACTTCAATGACCAAAAACTCACGAATATTTAGTTCATGTCATTATTATAATCTATTATTCTCTGAAATTCTGAATGGCACAATTAACTGACAACAGTAAAAATTGTTAAAATTCCAACTGAGCGGAATAAATCCGCAGCGACACAATAGTCCACCGCGTGATCCTCGCGGATCGCGCGCGGTTCTGTTTCTTTAATAAAAACACTATTAATTACAAATAAAATTGCAGTTCAAGAAATATCGATTAAAACTGCTTGAGACTAAAAGAGCTTGTTCTTAAGATCACAGTTAAGAGAAATATTGTTTAAGGACAGAGTTAGAATATTTGACCTTAAAGAGCACAGCGTTTGTAAAAATCGACCTTCGTTGGGTTGTAACACGGAGCCGCGTGTTACATACACCCCCCCCGACAGTGAAAATTAGTGCACAATGAAGGGGGCTAACCTTACAGGAAGTGTTATTGCTCTGCCATACCGTGTAAAGACTGATTTTGGCTCTGTCAACACTGATACTGGTTTCTCTATCTCTAGCGTTCTTGGACGGATGGTTAGGTCGAAGTTTTCGAGAAAGTCACGTCCAATGATGTTTCATGTTGTGTTGGCGATGATGAACGGATATTTGAAACATCATTTTGAGTTGGAGAACGAGATTGTGTGTACTCGTACCCCAAACGTCGCTATGTTGGAGCCATTGGCGCAGGTCAGACTGCTGGTGTCGACTGGGTGGGTGGGTTCGAGATAATTGTGGCGTAGTGAGCTTACATCTGATCCAGTGTCTATGACAATTCATTCGCCAGAGATTGCGTCACGGATGAGAAAGTATGTTGATAGTGGCAACGGATGATGAGATTGGTTGCTGGCATTAGGGCGTTTGAAGCATGACTTAATTGGAGCCGTCGCTGTAAAGACAATAGTTTGATTGCGCTCTACCGTGAAGGCAACGTGCTTCGAGCCATCAGACGTGGAGCGGCCAACAATCTGGGGTGCCCAGCCTCTGCTGCCGCCGAGGAGGCTGACCCCACCCGTCTTCCGAACCTTCCATGGGCGGATCCTCCTGAGTTGTTGAGGGTGACCGCACCCATTTGAACGTCGCGTCTGTGCGCGGGTATGTGCAGACCTTTCCGAGGCAATAATGTGTGTAGTGGCCTTCATTGAAAGTGCTTGAATTTCTCAAAATCTAGCTGTTTATTAATTCCTTACTGGCTGTGAGTTCGACGAACCGGGGCACCATAATGTAGGGGTATTTTGCGGAGTTGCTTTCTAGTTCGTGATTTTGTACCCCTACTACATATCAATGGTGGCTCTTATTACTACCCGTGCTCCTAATCAGTCTCTGATCTTTTCGGATGGTTGATGTGAGAAGGCAAAAACATCGGGTCATACGTATATTCTACACAATATTGCAATTAGAAATATAATTCACAGATAGTCCAATTTGACCATGTGTTGGTCGGCAATAAAAAAACAGATTTTAACATAAAATTATATCTTAAACACCATTCACAGTTAAACTAAATTGTCCGTCTTCTAGACGGCAAGAATTAAAATGATTTATGTTTATAAAGTAACATGTTTCGCACACAAGCAGTTATTCTTACACAAATGTCTGGATCGTAATTAGAATAGTCAAACGATTAAAAATACATGACAATATGAACATAGTAAACTGATTTATGTTTATAGAGAAAATGTTTTGCACACAAGTAGTTATTCTTACACAAATGTCTGAATAGAATTATATTTATACCATCGATTTAAAACATATGAAGATATGTAAAAAGTCATCGTTAAAAGCTGTCACTAAAATGAAGGAGTAAGCCCCATAAAGACTTCAATGACCAAAAACTCACGAATATTTAGTTCATGTCATTATTATAATCTATTATTCTCTGAAATTCTGAATGGCACAATTAACTGACAACAGTAAAAATTGTTAAAATTCCAACTGAGCGGAATAAATCCGCAGCGACACAATAGTCCACCGCGTGATCCTCGCGGATCGCGCGCGGTTCTGTTTCTTTAATAAAAACACTATTAATTACAAATAAAATTGCAGTTCAAGAAATATCGATTAAAACTGCTTGAGACTAAAAGAGCTTGTTCTTAAGATCACAGTTAAGAGAAATATTGTTTAAGGACAGATTTAGAATATTTGACCTTAAAGAGCACAGCGTTTGTAAAAATCGACCTTCGTTGGGTTGTAACACGGAGCCGCGTGTTACAGTAATACCGACTTCTTCTGATGAGTCGCCGGTAATCTAGAGAAAAAAGTGCACGAGATTATGCATTCATTCATGATGTCTTTGGTTTTTCCTTTTGGTCATAACTGAACTAATTTGTTACTTGGTTTGCTACACCTTATACATACATGCATAAGAATTAGTTCTTTGCAACAAACAGTATTTATCTGTTATAAAGTGACTTTAATGACGTCATGCTTACCGCAAAATGTGATAACTGATATCGATCAAGGTCAGAGTGTGAGAATTTACTGGAGTAACATGTGTTCAGAAATAGTTGTAATTCTCAATTTCGGTAAATTATAGCATACATTGATATCCATGATGTTAATAACATGTACCTATTCGGAACTAAAATATTGTTTAGAATGGAATAGAATAGAATATCATTATTTGGATTTAAACCACACATGTTCCATCAAATAATAAAATTGGAAAATGTACAATATAAAAAAAGTTATCACATCACATACAAATGTGCAATTAGTCACATGTAGATAAGTAAATCTCACTAGTTGTACTGTACAATATATCAATATCAGAAAGTTCTACTGTAAAGAATAATAGATTCATCATCAAACATAGGAAAAATTAAGGTTTAATTCAAGTGTAACATTATGCAAAAAATTAGAACCATGACTAGCAATTGATTGTATTTATTGTTGACTAACATGATGACATAATGCATAAAATTTCAATTTTAATAATACAAAACTTGTAAATAAAAATCTCAAAAAATTCTTTTTCCGATAACAATTATCCTTGTCTTTTATTCAACCATAAGAAAGTATTATCATAATCAAAATAAAAAATATCAGCAGGATAAGATATTTTGATTTATTAGTGCCCCTCTTTTCTTGGCACTGCCTACTATCCTTTCAATATATCTCTCAGCAGAAGCTGTACATTGAATAATTATGCCTAAATCCTTTTGTAACACGCGGCTCTTTCTTACAACCCAACGAAAGTCGATTTTTACAAACGCTGTGCTCTTTAAGGTCAAATATTCTAACTCTGTCCTTAAACAATATTTCTCTTAACTGTGATTTTAGGAACAATCTCTGTTAGTCTCAATCAGTTTCAATCCATATTTCTTGAACTGCAATTTTATTTGTAATTGATAGGGTTTTTATAAAATAGACAGAACCGCGCGCGATCCGATAGGATCACGCGGTGGACTATTGTGTCACAGTGAATTTATCTTGCTTAATCGGATTATTCGTTACTATGAAAATGATTGATTGATTGTTTACTATAGAAAGCAAGGAACTAAACATTTGTGAGTTGTTTGTCATTTAAATCTTTAAACGGTTTCCATGTTCAATTTTAGTGATAACTTTCAATGTTAACTCCATTAACATCATCATGTATTCTGTGAGTTTTTGTCATAAAAGTCTTTAAATGGATTACACAAAACATTTTCCTTTATAAACATAAATAATTTTACTATGTTCATATTATCATGTATTTTCAATCATTTGACTATTCTCATTACGATCCAGACATTTGTGTAAGAATAACTACTTGTGTGCAAAATATTTTTCTTTATAAACATAAATCATTTTACTATGTTCATATTATCATGTATTTTCAATCATTTGACTATATTCATTCCAATCCAGACATTTGTGTAACAATAATTTCTTGTGTGCAAAACATTTCACTTTATGAACATAAATAATTTTAATCTTTGCCGTCTAGAAGACGGACAATTTAGTTTAACTGTGAATGGTATTTAAGGCCTATTTTGCATAAAAATCTGTTTTTGCAGCTGACCAACATATATTCAATTTAGACTAACTGTGAATTATATTTCTATTTGCAACAATATATCTAATATATGTATGAAGCCAAGTTTCGGTTTTCTCATATCAACCATCCGAAAAGGATCAGAGACTGATTAGGCGCACGGGTGGTAATAATAGCCACCATTGATATGTAGGACGAGTATAAAATTCACGAACTAGATACTAACCCTGCGAAAGACCCCTACACTTTATTTCTTGCATAAGTTTAGTCTCAAAAACATCATTAATCAAAACATCATGAAAATAAACATAATTAAAGTCTGTTCTGTTACCTATTTTTAAAGCTCTTGTCTTTTTATTGTTTATTCTCAGCCCTAGTGTAATCAAATATCTATTCAAATTGCAAGTATGTATTAGGTTTTGCGAACCTAGTAACAAATTAGTTCAGTTGTGACCAGAAGGATAAACCAAAGGCAGCATGAACGGAAAGTATAATCTCATGCACATTCGTTTCGTGCTTACTGGCGACTCATCAGTAGGAGCCGGTATTACGCCCTTTAACCACTATATATTTTGTAGAAGAATGTGGAATAATAGGACGGTACAATCTCCTAGACGAATGTGTAAACCTGTAATAGTGAAGCTAACATAATCTAAAGTCAACGACAATACGACTTCAATGCTAACTCACACTATATAATATATATACCGAGTCTGTAAAGGATACTAACACTATGGCTATTGTGTTAGTAAATATATAGTGGTTAAAGGGCGTAATACCGGCTCCTACTGATGAGTCGCCAGTAAGCACGAAACGAATGTGCATGAGATTATACTTTCCGTTCATGCTGCCTTTGGTTTATCCTTCTGGTCACAACTGAACTAATTTGTTACTAGGTTCGCAAAACCTAATACATACTTGCATATATATTAGTTCTTCGCAACAAACAGTATTTATCTATTCAAATTATACAAATCTAATGTCACATTACTTTTGGAGAATTCTACACTTTTTGGATTAATTGAAAAGATTATTTTTAAATCATCAACGAATTTGCAAGCTCGACCGTTAAGGATCTTAGTTTCCAAATGTTCAAATACGATTTTAAATAAAATTGGCCCAAAACTTGATCCCTGTGGAATTCCACTTTTTACACTTTCCGATTTTGATATCAAATCGTTTTTTTGAATACTCATTCTTTGATTATATAAATAGTATTTCAGTAATCTAAAAATATTCGGATCAATAATCAATAAACTAATTGCATTCAAAATATGAGAGTGTATGTGGAGGTTCATTAATTTGATGAACATCAAGTCCTCATATGAAAACAAATCAAACTTTATTTTTTGCATATTTGATGTTATCGCTGGTTTCGTAAAACAACATTGTGTTTTTTAAAAATATTGGAATTTTTTGAACGTTCATTTGTTCATATTGTCTAAGTTTTTTACTTGTCTTGATGAATTTTGATAAGAGAGTTGGAGTAAAGATTTTGAATTGCATGGTACGCTTTGCTGAGTGGTTCTGCCATGATTCTCTTTGCTAATAAAGTATTGAAATTTGCATCCATCTATCGTTCTTAATACACATTATTTGGAAGGATCTCGAATTTGCATCATGTTGTAGGAGACTTTTGTGAGATTAATTCTTACCTACATTAGTTTGGTAGCGGCTGAGGAGATCCCTGCACCTGATTAATTCCCGGCTTTTTCCCGATGGATGATGAGAAAAGACTGATATAAGGGATTACAAATGTATTGTAAAAGATTACGCGTATGAATTCATAAGCAGCCCAAATTGACCGTGCACTAGACGGCAATAAAATAAAATTTTAACACAAATGAATGTCTTAAACACCAGTCACAGTCAAACTAAGTTTTCCGTACTCTAGACGGCAAAAGTAAAACATTGTTCACAAAGGTGAATGTTTCAAGCACAAGTCACAGTTAAACAAAATTGTCCCTGCACTAGATGGTAGCAAAATTAGCTCTGTTTATAAAATAGCATATTTTGCACACAAGCAATTATTCTTTCACAAATATCTGAATTGAAATGAATATATGCAACCGATTGAAAATATATGATGATATGAACATAGTCACTGTTAAAAATTGTCACTGAAAATAAATTGAAGAAATTCGTGTAAAGACTTCAATGACAAAAAATCACAAATACTTAGTTCACTTTTTGCTATGTTTTTAACTTATGTCATAATAATAATCCATTATTCTCTAAAATTCGGATAGGCATATTTAAATGTGAACAGTAAATCCCTCGCGTAATCTGCGAATAATCCAACTGAGCGAAATAAATCTACTGTGAAACAATAATCCACCGCATGTCCCATGCGTCTCGCGCCCGGTTGTGTTTATTTTATAAACAGCCCTATTGTAAACGCCCCGGCTGCAAGTAAATGCCGTACGACGTTACAAACTCGGTTAAGGTGCTCTGAATAGAGATTAGTTACTGATATGGGGGCCCTTAAGAGGGCCTGGTAATGCGTTCTCTGAAGTCTTCAGAGTTGAAGATGTCCTAGAGCCTTGGGTGGACTCTGGTTGAGTTGTCGCTCCCGTGGTTGAGCTGTACTCACGATGTGGATGGCCTCCTGCAGGTTCTGCACTTAATTGGCTCGTCTCTTCGGTATACCGCAACAAGATGAGTCACGGATGTAGTTAGTTGTTGGTGAAACTATCAAATCACCAGCGTAGGTATTGACAGCCGACAGAACGCACACGCGTGAAGCAGGTAGAATGCAAATGCCACAACTGACTTGCATGGTAAATTACCGTGCTTAAATAGCATGCAATATGTCTACTTGCACACTATTGGTTAAACGTGGTTAAACGGCAATTTCGCTTTTTTCTCATTGGTGCAACGTAAATAAATTTGAATTTAATTTACGCAATATGTCGGTGATTGATTTGTGTCGTTACACTATTTATTAAAAATAAAATTGCAGTTCATGAAATCTCAATTAAACCTACTTGAAAATAACAGAGTTTGTTTCTAAAATCACAGTTAAGAGAAAGATTGTGTAAGAACAGAGTTCGATTATTTGACTATAAAGAGCACTCTATTTGTCAAAATCGAACATCGTTGGGTTGTAACGCGGAGCCGCGTGTTACAATGTAATTGAAGTGGATATTCATTTTCAAGGTCACCACCTTATCGTCCTATCATCTGTGGATATCAGCGTATTAGGGTGAGCAAACTTATTGTTTTAATATATATTGCAAGAAATCTTAATCCAATATTAAGGCTGGTTTAGTTAACATTGAGGATACAGAGCAATTATCAGTTGGACTTGAGAAATGCAGTTTAAATAATAATTCTGAGGGATTCGTTTGTTCTAAATTAGATGATTATCATACTGAGCCCGGCATCTCAGTGGCTCTCTTATGGTATTGACCAAAGGGCACATACAGTCCAATTGTCCAGAAAGATACATAAGGATACTGAAAGCAGTGCTCTTTAGGACCATAAAATTGACCAGATTATACATTCAATGTTTCAACCAGATGTATAGGTATCAATATATGCCTCGATCTTGCATATAAATGCTCCACATTTTCTTAAAAAATATGGATTTTGTTCGTTCTTTAGTTTGCTTTGTAAACGCCCCGGCTTCAAGTAAATGCCGTACGACGTTACAAACTCGGTTAAGGTGCTCTGAATAGAGATTAGTTACTGATATGGGGGTCCTTAAGAGGGCCGGGTAATGCGTTCTCTTGAAGTCTTCAGCGTTGAAGATGTCCTAGAGCCTTGGGTGGACTCTGGTTGATTTGTTGCTCCCGTGGTTGAGCTGTGATCGCGTTGTGGATGGTGTCCTGCAGGTCCTGCACTCAATTGGCTCGTCTCTCCGGTATCCCGCAACAGGATGAGTAGGTATTGACAGCCGACAGAGCGCACACGTATTGACAACCGACAGAACGCACACGCGTGAAGCAGGTAGAAGGCAAATGCCACAACTGACTTGCATGGTAAATTACCGTGCTTAAATAGCATGCAATATGTGTACTTGCATACTATTGGTTAAACGTGGTTAGACGTGGTTAAACGGCAATTTGCTTTTTTCTCATTGGTGCAACGTAAATAAATTTGAATTTAATTTACGCAATATGTCGGCGATTGATTTGTGTCGTTACAGCTTTATGTATAAATACAATATGTAAGGTCCAATAGTTCGTGAATAAAACTATAAAATAACGCAGTATAAAAATATTTATGATATATTGTACAGTCAAATTTCCATCAAAAATTAATTTTAACAGTTTATTTTAATAATAATAAATTTATTTGACAACAAAGTTCACCAGCCGAGCAATTGAAATAATGATGTACAAATCAAAAGTTGGATATATAGGGTTGAATGTAATTGATTTATATTTAGATAATAATAATAATAATAATAATAATAATAATAATAATAATACATTTATTTGGCATCAAAGGCCAACTGGCCCAATCATTGAAATAGCAAATCAAGGGTAGGATATGTGGAGGTGAGTGGAATTGTGACTAGCAAAGTATTTAATAGCAGGGGGAGGGGTTGGGGAGGGGAAAAGTTATCATTAACATCAAGATAGTTCAATCTGGTGAAAAATAAATATAAGCGAAGTTCCATTTGACTAGACAAGATCAATTGGAGATAGTCCGTGAAGTATCAGATCTTCAAGGTGAATGTGAGATCGAAAACAAAGATGAAGATGAAAAGATGGCGGCCCGGAGGTAGACGTCGACCGTTGAAGTCCATTGTCGTGACGAATGAATTGATGGAGTCGGCAGGATTGAGGCGAGCGAGTCTTGCAAGGATCGCAGGCATCTGTAGAACGTGATCGAGATTAAAATAAGACCAGGGAGAGTCGAAGTCCGAAGCGAACCGTTGGTGGATCGGTAGGGCTGTTGGGTTTCCGGTCCTCCGCTGAAACAAGAAAGAAAGAAAAGAGTTGGATGAGCAAAACGTAGTAGAGTATCCACAACGTGGATATAATGGGGTTAGGAATGGGCTGAGAGGTGGTATTAGTGAATCTAGAAGAAAAGAATAAGACAAGAGAGGTAGAGCAGAAGATGGCTGCCTGATGGATTTAACCCTACGAAGTTAGTTAAGAAGATAGCCTGGGGTGAAGTAAATGCTATGGATTGAGAAGGA